>JAHLSL010000007.1:489016-505576 GCA_025920805.1 Petroica traversi | reverse complement strand
GCGGCCGGTCCCTGCCCGCCCGAGCGCGCCGGCTGCCGCTCGAATGGGGGCTGCTCCCCGTGCCCTTTTGTCATTTCTTGTTATTAATATTACTACTGTTATTATTATTTTTAAGTTGATTCGGAAGAGGAGGGGGGTTTCGCTTCTCATCCTGACTTTCCTTCTTGTTTGTTGTCGCGTTTTTTGCACCCCAGAGACACCATGATTCCTGGTAACCGAATGCTGATGGTCATCCTACTATGCCAAGTCCTTCTAGGAGGTACTAACCATGCTAGCCTGATCCCTGAGACCGGCAGGAAGAAAGTGGCAGAGCTTCAGGGACAAGCCGGATCCGGACGCCGCTCTGCCCAAAGCCATGAACTCTTGCGGGGTTTCGAAACAACTCTGCTGCAGATGTTTGGGCTGCGAAGGCGGCCTCAGCCCAGCAAGTCAGCCGTCATTCCTAGTTACATGCTGGATCTCTATCGGCTCCAGTCCGGAGAAGAGGAGGAAAGCCTCCAGGAAATTAGCCTGCAGTACCCTGAGCGATCGACCAGCCGGGCAAACACCGTGAGGAGCTTCCACCATGAAGGTCAGTGATGGGAGGCGGTAAATTCCCAGCCCCGGTAGCGATCGGGATTTCCTTGCGTTTGGAAGCTCACAAATGCCTTTAGAAGCAGGACGTGCCCGGCCCTAAATTTATGGGAGGAAAACCACCCCCCCCACCCCAGCCTGCCGTGTGTGGGTGACAGGCGTGCAGCTCGGTATTTTTTCCAGCATCCTGTGCTTAACCCGAGCTTGACCATATTTTGAAGTGCTTTTGCTTCTGTTGACAACACTGAGTTTCCTTCGGTGCCTCTGCCTCGGGGTCACTCCCTGGGCTCGCGTGGATTTAATGGCTCTGGATCGGATGCGGGAGTAAAGCGAGGGCGGGATCTCGCCCCTGGAGTGTTTCTTTTGAACTATCAAAGCAATTGCTGCCTGCTTTTACTCTTAAGAAAAAAAAAAGGAAAGAAAAAAAAATTCCCCCCAAACCCCGACTCGAATTTAATACTTACAGCTGTGTGTTTATAAGGTTTATTCAATAGACCCTTGTAATCTGATCCAAATGTTTCCTAGCGGATGTTTCTTTTCCAAAGTAAATCTGAATTATTAATCCAGCCGCATCATTACTGCGTTGGAATTTGCTTCTCTTTCTCCCCCTGCCCCCCGTAACAAGGCACCTCTGTGCTCCGTGGCGCCGCATCTCGCCGGGGACATCATTTGGGGAGAGACTGGGGGAGGAAAATCAAAAGGGGAAAAACTGAAGGGAAGAAGTTTCCCTGCGCGGGGAGGCGAGATGGGAAGGGGTGAAGCGCTCCCGGCGCGGGTGAGGGAGCGGTCCCCCCCGCAGGAGCCGTCCACGGAGCGGGAGCCGCTCCCGGTCCGGCCGGGAGGGATGCGAGGGGGAGCGGAGAGGAGCCGGTGGCTGCCGGGCAGGTGAAGCGTGGGTGTGAGCCGTGGCTGTGCCGCGGCCGGGTGCCCCGAGGCTGACGTGCTCTTGTTTGCTTGTCTTACCACTTCCCCCCTCCTCCCTGCTCCCCTCCAGAGCACCTGGAGACCGTGCCGGGTCCCAGCGAGGCTCCCCGGATCCGCTTCGTCTTCAACCTCAGCAGCGTGCCGGAAAACGAGGTGATCTCCTCGGCGGAGCTGCGGCTGTACCGGGAGCAGGTGGAGGAGCCGAGCGCGGCGTGGGAGAGGGGCTTCCACCGGATAAACATTTACGAAGTGATGAAGCCGCTGTCGGAGCGCGCCCAGGCCATTACGCGCCTGCTGGACACGCGGCTGGTGCACCACAACGTGACGCGCTGGGAGACCTTTGATGTGAGCCCGGCCGTGATCCGGTGGACCAAGGACAAGCAGCCCAACCACGGGCTGGTGATCGAGGTCACCCACCTCCACCACGCACAGACTCATCAGGGCAAACACGTCAGGATTAGCCGATCTTTACCTCAAGGGCGCGGGGACTGGGCGCAGCTCAGGCCGCTCCTGGTCACTTTTGGGCACGACGGGCGAGGCCACGCGCTGACCCGCCGAGCCCGCCGGAGCCCCAAGCACCAGCGTTCCCGCAAGAACAAAAAAAACTGCCGCCGCCATGCCCTCTATGTGGATTTCAGCGACGTGGGCTGGAACGACTGGATCGTGGCGCCCCCGGGGTACCAGGCGTTTTACTGCCACGGGGACTGCCCCTTCCCTCTGGCCGACCACCTCAACTCCACCAACCACGCCATCGTGCAGACGCTGGTGAACTCCGTGAACTCCAGCATTCCCAAGGCCTGCTGCGTGCCCACGGAGCTCAGCGCCATCTCCATGCTCTACCTGGATGAGTATGACAAGGTGGTCCTGAAAAACTACCAGGAGATGGTGGTGGAGGGGTGCGGGTGCCGCTGACCCCCTTCCCTGCCGCCCTCTCCTCCCCTTCTCTCTCCCTCCTGTCCCACCCCAGAACTGCTTGCTATAGCTGGACTCTTCTCTAAACTAAACGTTCACCTTGACCTTATTTATGACTTTATGTGCAAATGTTTTTGACAATAATGATCATATATTTTGACAAAATATATTTATAACTACATATTAAAAGAAAAAAATAAAATGAGTCATTATTTTAAAGGTAAACGCATTTTGTGTCTCGCCTCTCAGGGTGCTGCTGAGGCTCTACTGGCTGGGAGTGCAGCCGGGAGTTTATCTTGTCTCCTTATCTTCTCACCCCCACTCCCTCCTTCTCCACTCCTTTCCCCCCCTCACCCTTTTTTTCACGTAAAGGCTTTGCAAACTTCAGTCTCTCTATTTCTCGCCGAGGTACCGCGGATCCCCCGGCGCTGGGGCTGTGCCACGTGGGAGATGAGGGTCCCTGGAGATTTAAGAGCCGCTGGGAATAGAGCCGACCTTGTTAACCTGGCCCAAGCCTTTCCAAAGCAACCCACCAAAAATGCATTTGAAAAGAAGGTGAAGATTTACCTGAGGGCTTTATGCTAAACCCGCTGGGTTTTATACCCTTTCTCTGACTTCAGGATTCCCCAGGTTTTAAAACTATTAACATTTTCCCCCCTCTCCTCCCCTCCCCACTGGAGATTGGGAAGCTTCAAAGGTTTCCACGGGTCCTTTGAAGATCAAATCACTCCATTACAATGCCAAAAAAAAAAAGGAAAAAAAAGATATCTGGAGCAGTTAAATATGTGTTAGCTAATAGCTACCTGTGCTGTGTCCTTTCTAAATTGCTTCCGAGCAGGAAGGTGATTGGAGCCAAGCAGGTACAGTTGGAGGTGTCCAGGGCCTTGAAAACCCTGCCTCAAATGCATTGGAGGGGCTGTGTTTGGCTTGGAAAACAGGGATCTGTGCCTGGGATGGGTGGCGTGGGGCCATCGTGGGAGTGGGGAAAGACCAGCAGGGTGAAGGATGCATGATGCTTTCTTTTTCTTCTTTTTTTTTTTTTTTATTTTTTTCCTTTAATGATTGAAGCTTTCCAACCCTCCGAAAGGGGCAGCTTAGTTGAAACCAATAAAAAGCTGGAGAGGAAAGCTTGCCAAAAGCCCTGGCTCCCTGAAGAGTGCAGGTGGAGAGAGGAGATGGGAGCTGCAGGGGGGGAGGTGAGCGTGGCCCCGTGGCTCTCTCAGAAAGGAAAAAAAAAAACCCAGCCCTCGACCTCCTCTGTGCCAGTGAGGTTTTCCCGTTTTTCCCACCCCTCCATCCCAGCAGTGTCCAGGCCTCAGGGTCCCCTCTGCTGCCAGAGAGCCCTCGGGTGTCTCGGGGTGCTGGGGGGTCCTCCCAGGCTCCCAGCACCCCATGGAGGAGCGATGGGTGTTGGCTCTCCAGGGCCCCCTCGGCCCTGAGCTGACACTCTCATTCCTGCCTTTAGAAGGGAAATGTGTGGCCTGGGGCATCGGCGACCTGCTGCCTCCCCTTTGATGCCTGCATATCAGACATAGCCATGCCAAAGAAAGAATTTCATTTTGAAGTGGCATCAGCTAAAGGCGAGCGCCTTTCAGCTGCCTGACAGGGCAATTACACACATCTCCCTCGATAACCCCGGCTGCTGCGGGGTCGGGTGGGAAAAAGGGGTCTCCTTCGGGCCCCCAGGCAGCCCTGGATGTGGGGCAGCCACTGTGGGTGGGTACCTTGGGGAAAAAAAATTAAAAAAAAAAAATCACTGTGACATTACTAAAAAGAAAAAGAGGCTTCTCCCAGGTTTGCTCCCCTGTTGGGTGCATCCCGGGTTGCCCTGGAGGCTGTGAGGGTGTTGTGGAGCTGAGCAGCATCTGCACAAATGCCTCTTGGATTTAGGTCATTCTTGCTGGAGGAGCCTCCAACTGCTTTGCTGCGTTCCTGCTGCTTTATGGAGCTGTTTATTTTGGTGCTTCTTTTTGCATTGCGTTTCAATGATGAAATCAAAGCTCTGACCCTGAGGAGCCACAGGCACTTGCTTTTCTTTAGGTACTGCTCCTGTCCTGAGGCCTTTGGGAGGTTTTCCTTTGCCTGGGCTGCTGAGATCCTATGTGAGGTGTTCTGCTCAGAAACTGTAGGAAGAAAAGTCAACTGTTTTTAAAAAAGAGTACTTTAATTATGTAAAATTTATAGGAATCTAAACTGTGGCTCTAAACCCGCTGACAGTAAACGTGATCTCGGTGACAAAATACTCGTGGATGCATTAAGGAATTTATTCATCACGGCTGAACTTCTGCATTTTACACAGAGCACAGGGGCTGAGGTTCCCCTCCCCGTGTGTGTCCTTGTCACACGTGGGTGGCAAACTGCTGCATAACCTTGTGTGAGTGGAGAGGCACTTAGCAAAATTCTCAAACTGCTAAATCATTTGAAAACAGGAAAACACAACAGAACTGTATCAAAGCCAGAATTAGTCCCTTTCTAGTTTCCATCTGACAGCCAGTGGTGTTTTTTTTTGCCCCACCACTTCAGTTTATGCTGGGTTTTACTGGTGTTGACCTGAGCTCTCTTCACCATTCTGGCAAGGAGGAGCAGGATGGCTTTTGGGAAGCTGGGAATGAAGCACTGCTGTGCAGAGACCCTGGAATTCCACACAGGGTTTCTGGCCGTTGTTTTGTGCATTTCTTGCAGCAGTTACGGGGTTTAATCCCATGCTGGAATTAATGTGGTGACCGATCCTGTCTGTTTGCTGAGTGCTCTGTGCCATGGAAGTGCTGGTTTGGTTTCAACTCAGGGCAGACCTGGAGTGAGGCTTAATCTCAGGCTGCCAGAGCTTGTCTTTGCCTAAAAACATGACAAATTTATCGTGCCAGCATCCCTCAGACCGTGGAACTTACTCTTTGCAAATGTGCCTTATTTCAGAGTGAGCGCTGTGTTTGTGTTGGCCGGTGCAGGGATCCCTGGGAGGTCTGAGATAAGAGATATCACTTTAATCCCCCCCTTATTCCGTCCAAGCTGTGAACCAAAGGGGAGCAGGTTGAAGGTGGGTGTGCAGCCACTTCCCACCATCTGGTGGCCTTCTGGCAGCTGTGGCTGCCCATGGACCAGCATCCCCACAAGTGTGAGCTGCAGGGGAGATGTTTTGCAGCTCTCCACGGTGAGACTTCTCTGTGACTTTGGATACCCAAAGAGTACTGACTGTGTGGTTTATGGATATAGGAAATGAGGAGATCTCAGTGGGGTTTGCAACTCCCTGTGCTCCAATGGTCACAGTGGTGGTGGTGAGACCCTGGATGCTCTGAAGTGATGTTTTTGCTGAGCACAGGTGGGATGTGGGGTCAGGTGTGCTGGGAAACGAGGTCACTGGCTCTGCCATGTGTCAGGAGCTCCCCCCAGAGACCTGTGGTAACACCAATCCCATCCCCTGCCCTTTCCCTCTTGGCTTTTGGGCAGGACTTTCTTCTCCCAGGTGTAAATCCACCCCAGCCCAAGCTCACAGCATCACAGCAAAGCTGCTGCCCCAGAGATGCTGTGGCTGAGGAGGCTGCACAGACAGCCAGGCTTTGCTTGGAGCCACAGGGGCAGAGGCTTTGCAAGTGAGTTTCTAAAACTGCAAATGGGTTTGGAAGAGAAGCACCGAGGTTTGCACGTTGCTATTCTGGGAGGAGCACAGAGGCTCTGCTGCAGAGCCAGCAAAGGAAGGCTGGGCCCTTCCCTGCTGCAGTGCCTGGGCACCTCAGGAAAACCTCTCACACCCATCACAAAACGATGAGCACAGTCAGGCTGGGATGGCTTGGAAATCTTGGCATCACAGAGGCTTTGTGCTCTCTGTCCTGGGTTTTCATAGCAAGAGAGCAGGTCTGAAGATCCTCTGCTGAGGAGCTGGATCTGAAATTACAGCACTGAAACAGGTAAGAGGAGACATCACTGAGCACCTGTAGAGAGCAGGGCACAGAGAGATGAAGGCACTTGGGCAGAGTTATGTGTGAAGAGAAGGGGTGTCTGACACCTCAGTCCCTGTCCTGTGCTATGGCACAAAACTCTTCTCTGGTCCAGAGTTTTGCCTCCTAAATATCCATCACTTCACCTCAAACCAGAGGTGGATTCCTGTTTAATGTAATAGAGAGGAAGCTGCAAAGTCCATGTTGTTTTCTAGGCAGGAGTGATAATGACAGAGAGCATCAGAAAAGGCCCAGACAATGCTCATCCACCTCATGGATCCTGCATTCAAATCTGAAAGTGTAAAATAGAATTTTTATCTAAAGAAGTGCCTCAAATCTGTTCCTTAGTTGACCGCAGAGCATCCACTAAGACACAATCAGTGAAGGCAAAATTCCATCAGTCACTTGCACCTCAGCAGAGCCCAAGGAGGACTGAAGTTTCCATGGGGAACTCTGGCTCTGCTGGATCAGCCATGAGTAATTTATTCCCCTGAGCAGATGAAAAAAATGTGCTGGGACTTTTGGTTCTGAGTGGTCCATCCAGAACCTGCCCCAGCCTGGAGCCCTGTGCTGTCCTTCACAGTCAGCATTTCTCATCCACTGCCTCCTGCTCATGCCTGGATTCCATGTTTTACACAAGAAAAGCAGGATCCCACTGATCCCTTGTGTTCTCCCACAACTCTGCTTTGGTTTTGTGGGGAGCTGCTCTGGGCCCATCTGCTGAGCAATGGCAGTGGAGTTAATGGGATCTGTGTCCAAAAGAGGCATCCTGGAATCACTGAATGCTTTGGGATGGAAGGGACCTGTAAAGGGCTTAGAGACCAATCCCCCTGCAATGAGCAGGGACATAAAAATCTCAGATTCTCAGAATGGTTTGGGTTAGAAAGGAATATAAAGCTCATCTTTTTCCAGCACCCCTGCCATGGGCAGGGACAATTTCCACTGTCCCAGGGTGCTCCAAACCCTGTCCAGCCTGGCCTGGGACACTTCCAGGGATGGGGCATCACTCCCAGCCCAGAGTTGTGCTGCAGACCAAAAGGGCTGCCTGACCTTTTGCTCCAACAAAGCTACCACCAGGAGGATTCCATCCTAGGCAGGACCTGTGATGAGCTGCCCATTGCACACATTAGGGTGCCAAGGAAATCCTTTATCCAACACCAGCCTTTGGATCTGTCCATGAGCTCCAGGCATGGCTGAATCTCGAGGTGCTTTACACCATCAGCATTTCTGCCAGTCTTCATTCAGCTGCTGGCACAGAATGTCTTCACAGATGCAGATTTTCCTTTCAGCTTTTAGTCTGATTCTCCCTTTTCCTGGAGATCATAGGTGTGCATGTCCAGGGAGACCCCATGGCTCCCAGAGGAGATGTTGGCTCCCAGTTCTTGCAGACTCTGGATGGAAAATGTTGACGTTTTATATTTTATAAATATATTTATATTTATATTCACAATGAAAAAAAGGGAGCAAGTCCATGCTAATTTTCTCCAAAAGTCCACCTAGTGCTGTGGGAGAAGGCAGGAGCACAGCAGGCCCTGTAACAACATTTTTCTGCAGCACTCATCAGTCTCCAGCTACCCAAAATCAGGGTCACTGTATTTAATAGGCCACTGTGAACTTTACTTCCAGTAATTTATAGAATTCTTTATAAATATAGTTTTTTTTTTTCAGCTCAGCATAATCCTGAGCCAGTTATTCCCACACTGCCTGTCCATTCCTTTTGAACTGTTGCCTTTTACTGGTTTTGAAACCATCACCTAGAAGTTCATCTTCATGCCCCACAGTTCTTATGTTTTTGGACACAGTGGAGTCCCACAGACAAAGAACAAGTGGTTTTCCAAGTAATCCACCGGCTCCTTCAGTAATATGAGATTTTGTGTTACAAACTGTGCTGTTTCACATATCAGATTTGAGGGAAGATGGTGACAATCTGCATTGCTGTTCTTGGCTTTGTGGGTTTTGTCTGGGCTGTAATGCACACCTGCTATTTAGTACTGGGATCAGGGAAATCCTCATGCCAAGATTAGCTCAGAAATGCCAAATTGATTTTACACCTCACCAGGGGAGCCCTGGACGGGATGTGCAGGTTGAAGGGCGTTTAATAGGGAATTAAATAAGTAGAAACAAACACTGCTTGAATGCCACACTAAGCAGTTATCTCCAGAGGAGGAGGCCTGGGGAGCTCAGTGAAGAGCCACCCATGTCCTTTTTTTCCTGTCTTTTGGAGCAACCTGGGATGGTGGGAAATGTCCCTGCCCATGGCAGGGGTGGAACGAGATGAGCTTTAAGGTCCCTTCCAACCCAAACCCGTCTGTGATTCTCTGAAAATGCTTCTCCAGGCTGATGAAAGCTCTTTGGGGAACAAGGATAAAGGGATGAAGCTGTGGCTTGGGTTGGGGCTGGTGGAAGCAGCACAGCCCCAGTGGTGCTTCACTGGCTGCTCATGGCTGAGCTCTGGGTCTGCTCTGAGGGCACCCCACACTGCTGGGCTGCTCCTGGGGGGGGATTTCCCTGCTATTTCCCTACATCAAACAGGAAAATCAGGCCCTTATTCCATCAGTGTCTCCTGCTTGGATGTCTAAGGGCTCCAGCCCCACTGGGCACTGCCCTCCTGCTCTTCACCCTCACCCAAGGGCCTTCACATCATCAGCGCCTCTGGCAGAAGCACCAAGCAAGAAATCCCATGGAACATCCTGCTCCTTCCCACTCAGGAGCTTCAGAATCAGGTATTTCTAGGTGTCACTTGGAGAGATTTAGTATTTACACCTTGAGGAGTCGCTGTTTGTTTTGGTGTTTAAAAGGATTAAAAATAATCACAGCGTTCCTTGAAAGACAGTTTGTAGAGCTGGACAGATTCCCAGTAAGAGGCAGTCCCTAAGGATCATTTGCAAAGATAATATTTTTAATTTGATTAACCAATGGTGAGCACTGAGCAGGGCTCACTTGTGCCTCAGTAGCAGGATGGAATTTGGGAGCAAAATTTGGTGGTGCAAGCAACAAAATGTAGTGAGAAGGATTCCACAGAGAGCTGAGCATGGGTATGGCAGAAAACAAAGACCTGGGGGCTTTGGTGGTCAGAAAACAACTCGAGAGAGCCCAAATTATGCTTGGGATAGATGAAGTAAGGATTTTCCTCCAGAGGTGCTGAGGGCAGGGCTAAAAGCTGACTGGTTTTCTGTCCCTGCATTTGTGAGGAGTTGTTTCAGACCTTCTGGGCTGGTATCAGGATCAAAAAAGCTTAGGGAACAGCCTGGTCTGTCTCTGCCAGGAAAATGGGAGGCTTGAAGGGAATTTTGTGTGTGTAAATACCAATTCTCATCTCTGAGTAGGAGCATTTGGGGAACTTGGAAAAAAAAATCCGGTTATCAGAAATAAGATGCCAGATAGGCTGTTTCAACTGGGCTATCCAGGTCAAAAATCTGTCCTTGTTTGGAAGTCACTCCTTTTCACTGATGGAAAAAGCAAAATGTGGTTCTCAGGGGTACAGAGAGCAGCTCTCCCCTGCTGGGGGCCTCTGCACACAGGATGTCAGGGGAGCCCCTTGACCCAAAGTCACTCACAGATCTCCTGCAATCCCAGGTTTCACTGTGGGTGTTACCAGCCACGGGCAAAAGAGAAGCAACCTCAGACAAAAGTATTTCTCATCATCAGAACGGGGTCAAAATGCCCTTTCCTGAATTGATGGGCAGTGGAGGGGACATGGGAAGGGACACTGGGCACTCACCCAGTCAGAGGTTTGGAAGTGGCTTATGGAGGGGAAAAGAGGGTGGGGGGGGCCCTGCTGGGACTCCTTTGGGTGCTGGAAATGTGGCCCTGCTCACAAATTCCCCTTCCTGTGGGATGAATGGCTGGTTTATAACACCAACAAAGGCTTTTGTGGCTGTGGGGCAGCACAGCCTGAGGATGGGACAGAGGAGGGCTGGATTTTCTTCCCACCTCCATCTGTGTGGTCCAGGGTGGGGCAGGGAATGGCCTGGTGCCTCAGTTTCCCCCCTTTCAAGCCAGCAATGCACTCATCCTGCTGACAGTCCTGGCCATAAATATTATCTCACAACCAGCTGCTCTTGAAAAAAAAATCTTTTATTGCTTCCCGTTAAGCTGATGACTGTTAATGAGGAGAATTAAATTCACTGCCCTGTTGCCATTAGACAAATATGTGCTCCATGTCCACCCGAAAACCCCACTGTAAATAGCTGTGGAGGAGTGGGATAAACATCGTCCTTCCCAGGGCAGGGCCCAGTAGCAGCAATGAGCAAACACAGGTGTGGAAGATTTGTAAGCTTTGAGGGAGATGGGGGATATTTGGGAATCCAGTCTGGTTTTGGTTAGGAGCATCTTCTGTGGAAAAAAGTCCCAAACCACCAGGGCAGACCCCATAGTGCTGACGGCTGTCTGCAGCTGCAGGGAATGGGGTGGTGGCAGCCTCCCAGCATCCTGGGGACAGCCAGGGGACAGTGATCCTGGCCCTGCATCCCAGTGTTTTGCCACGTGGCACCCCCAGATCCCTGCTTGATCTGAGGAGAAACCTTTCTGCACCAGGGCAGCTCCTCTAGGACTGGGGCTGTTCAGTTCCTAACTGGGGCTAAGCTGGTTGCTTTCCCTGGATTTCCTTCCTGTCTCTCCCCTCTCCCTTTTGAAGGTGAGGGTTTTGTGTGGCTGAAATGTGTTCATGCTCCCAGGAAAGCAAGAGAAACACAAGCGGACGTTTCCTGGTTTTGGGGGCAGATGAGATTGGTTTGGGTGGGCCTGATGAAGTGTTTTCTGTTGGAATGTGCCATTTGTGGAGCAAAATGTGACATCTAGGAGAGCCACCTGTGCTTTGGGAGCCTCTCTTCTCTCTCAGCCCTGCTCTGACACCTTGGCAGGTTTGTCCCTACTGCAGTTAATTTTTCCTGAAGGATCCTTGGTATCAAGCTCAGCCCATCCAGCAATTAAGGCCACCCAAATGAGATTGCAGGACAGAGAGTTTTTCCATCCTGAAGGAGGTCCCTGAGGCAGAGATGGGACAGTTTGCCCTGCATCCACTCTGATGAGCCTGTTTGTCCCTGCCACTTTGCAGAGCAGAGGACAACAGGATGTTTTGCACTGAGCCCATGGCATCCTGCACACATCCGCTGCTCTCCGTTTATCTTGTTCTGGACAACTCATTTCAGACTCAGCAAAAGCAGGAGCAGGGATGGACTAAGTGTTTCCTGACCTTGTTCTTGCGTGAGGACACAGGGCTGCTCCCTTTGCTCCCTGGGAAAGGCACAGCCAGGCCAAGCAGTGCAAGAATCCGCCACAAAAATGCTACTGGATTTACTTCCATCCCTGCCTTGCAGGAGCCAGCACTTGGTGGACAAATTTGCCACGAGAAGCTGGTGGAACTCCATCATTCCTGTGTTCTCTGAGGCTTGTGGATGACAGGATTTGTTTCCCATCTGCTGGGAACTCAGGGTGAGAAGCATCTCCAAATGCTGGGGCTCCTGCCCTGCTTTGGGGTTCACCATCACTGGCAGGCACAGAAGAGGGAGGCAAGGAGAGGATGTCCCACGGAGCTGGGCTCTCTCTCCAGGTCTGTGTGTCTGAAATCTGTCCCTGGATATTCCAGACTCCCAACTCCCTGCTCTCCTGGCAGGGAAGGAGTTGCCTCATGAGCAAGAAGGAAGTGGATGGCCTTGTGTCACCTCCCTCCCACAGAGCTCCAGTGATCCCCAAGCCCTGCTTGCAGCCTGGAGCTGAACCTCTCCAAAGCTTCTGGCAAGGTCTCCATCCACAGCTCCTGCAGCTGCAGGTGAAAGGCTGTGGCACCTCAGGGCTGGGACAGCTTTGAAAATCCCTCTGGATTCTGGGCTTGTGCCACGCTTTGGCTCAGGAGACCCAAGGAGGTTGTGGCTGGCTGGGAGGAGATGTGGAATCTCCTGGAGCAGTGGTGGGGCTGCTCTCCATGGTGAACACCTGCACATCTTGGCAAAACGGGCCCTGCGGCCTGGCACAACTTTCTGCTGAATGTTTTGGCTGGATCCATGAACTCGTGCGGCTTTTGTGGCATGGAAACTGCCTATAATTTATGCTGAATGCGGCCCCATATATTAAGCTGACAGTTCCAGAGCATTATAACATCACTTAGTCCTTTGAAAACAATTTCAAGCCACAGGGTAATTGTTTAATGATCAGTAGAAAAGTCCCATTAAGCCCACAAAAAAGCAAAAAATATAAATTGGAAAGATAACCCCAACCTCCAGCAACTTGAAACCCAAGACCTGTCACACCTGTTATTGCACCAGTGGCTTGGAAATGCAAAGGAAATTATGGCTCCTGGGGAAACTGCAGTGTGAGGTCCCAGCATCCCAGCCCAGGGATGAGACTGGGTGCAAGTTGAGGAAGATGCATTTAGAGGTGAGATTTAGGCATGAACAGCCTGGATGGATGTAACTGGCTCATTCCCTCCTTCACCTTATGGCATTCACCCTGTCCCAGTGTCCAAAAATGCTCTTCAGCATCCACAAATCCAGAGAAAATATTGTTAGTGTAGCAGCAGCCTAAGGATGCCCCAGGAAGCCAAGAGAGATCCAGGATGTTTTTCCCCCTGAGCCCTCTTGAACACATCTGAGGAGATGGCATTTTTTTTCCAGGGGAAGACCCTAAGTTTCCTAAGGCATTTTCCTATGCACCCAAGCAAGGAGAAGACTCAGGTGCATGGATAACCTGAAGGAATTTGCTGGATATCCATCTGTTTGGTGTGAGTATCTTTAGGCTGCTTTGGAACTCTGCTGTGCGAGATCTGGGTTCAGTTTTGGGTCCCTCATGAGAACACTGAGGGGCTGGAGCATGTCCAGGGAAGGGAACAGAGCTGGGAAGGGTCTGGAGCCCCAGGAGGGCCTAAGGGAGCTGGGAAGGGGCTGAGCCTGGAGCAAAGGAGGCTCAGGGGGGACCTTGTGGCTCTGCACAAGTCCCTGACAGGAGGGGGGTCAGGCTCTGCTCCCAGGGAACAGGGACAGGAGGAGAGGGAACGGCCTCAGGCTGGGCCAGGGGAGGTTTAGTTTGGATGTTGGGAAAAAATTCTTCCCTGAAGGACCCCGAAGGTGTCACCTCCCATCCCAAAGCTCACCCCACTGTCCCTCCCTCCTGTGCTTTGTTTTCTTGCCCCTTTCCAGAGCCGGCTGCAGGTTGTGCTTCCCCTCCACTGTTTTTATCTGTGCTGGTAGCAGCCATCCCCACCACGCAGGATTTATTTACATTGATGGGTAAGTGGGAGGCTGTAATTGGGATGGGATTTGAAGAGGTCAGGAGGAGCCTGTGCGGGAAAAGTGCAAATGAGGGAGGGCTGGGAGTTTGCTCAGTCGTTAGGCACAGATCATTCCAGCTTCCACTCAGTGCCATTAGCTGGGGGTAAACGTGCTGTCCAGGGACATGTGTATATACATTAATGGGGTTTTTTAAACAGACCATCAGTAATGAGCTGTTAATGTTTTCCAAGTGGTCTTTCAATCCTGTGCTCTGATTTCCTTTGGCTGCGCAGCGCGACCGAGAATTTTGGATCTCTCGGTGCCCGAGCAGGAGTGCAGATCCCTTTCCATGCACCAGGCCCCTGCCCAGCCTCAGTCCCCACCCCAGGCTCTGTCCCTGCCTGTCCCGGGTCCCTCCAGCACTGTCACAAGCCCCAGCTCAGCCCCACACACACAGGTTGGCCATGCAGCGTCTTGGTGCGAGCTCAGCCAGGAGGAAGGTGTAGGATGGAAATCCAAGGAATTGCCTTTCCAGGAAACCTGGTTAAATCACAAGCTGAAAGGCTGTGGCTCGTGGCCTCAGGCGCACTCAGGAAAACAAGAGCTAAGTTACTACACCCCCTTTCCTCCCACCCCCAGCTCATCTCTGGGCTACCCTTGGGAGGCCGCTTGAAGAATCGCACCAGTGATAGAACCAGTAATTGAGGAAACTGATGCAAACGTGATGTCCCCAAAGGTTGTGTGGGAAGCAGATTTGGGAGGGATGCTCAGATAAGTGGGATTTTTGCTTTTGTGCCTTTCTTGAGCAACACCACCAGCCCTAAGGGTTTCCTGTTTATTTATTCAGCGCTCACTGCTGTGTTACACACATAGGAAATCCCAACACCTGTGGTGTTTGGAGGACAGGTGAGGTGGAAAGAAAGGCTGCTGTTTAGGCTGGGGCGTGTTGGCTGGTGCTGAGCATCTTGTCTTGTGACTGTTCTCATGCATCAGCGAGGGGAGCACAAACACACCCTGCAAACATCTGGAAGGAAGATGCCTCAGCTGTGCTTGAGCAGGACCAACAACAATAACAGCACAGAGCAGCCCCAAAGCTGCTCTGCTCCGGTCCAGGTAGCAGAGAGGCCCCTCCTGTGGGCTCTGGGATGAGCTGAGGCAGAAGGCAGATGTGGAAATGGCTTTGTACCATGCTTGGGGTGGGTTTGGCTGGTTTGGAGAGGCTGCAGGGAAGCTGGGGAGCTGCAGCAGCCGGAGCTGCAGGAACACCAGGCGGATTCCAGCGTGTCATCCGCATCTGTTCCCCCTGGGGAGCTCTGCATCCAACTGCTCTCCCAGGCCAGCCCACCACACGGCTCCTCTCGCTGCAAAAATGTGCTCAGATGACTTAACTTGATGACTTTGCTGAGTTGAACGGTGTCCAGTAGCGCAGTCATGTGTTTGCAGAGGGAAGAGCTTTCCAGAGGAAGCTGTTTGCCCATCCAGCCCAAACAACTTCCCATTGCTGGTGGGGGTGCAGGAAAGCCTGAGTGCCCCGTGCAGGGCACCCGTGACTTCATTCCTACAGAGCTTGGCAAGGGAAGCAAAATCTGGTAATCCAGCTCTTTCCCACATTTTTCAGCTATTGGACAACCAGCAGTGGGAATCTGTGGCAGGGCAAGAAGGACTTGCAGGAAGTTTTGAAGAGCCTGCACAGGGCTGGTCTTGCTTGGCTGCCACCCAGTGATGCCAACAGGGCTGGGCTCAGAACGTCTGGGAATTCTTCCCTTTCTCAGCAGAAATGGGATTCCTCTGTCTCTCCCTGGTGGAGCACAGCGGGTGATGCTTGGTAGGACAAGAGGTAATGGTTATAAACTGAAAATGGACGGATTCAGACCTGATACAAGGAAGAAATTACTGATGGGAGCAGTGAGGCCCTGGCACAGGGTGCCCAGATTTGCTGTGGCTGCCCCTGGATCCCTGGAAGTGTCCGAGGCCGGGTTTGGACAGGGCTTGGAGCAGCCTGGGACAGTGGGAGGTGTCCCTGCCCATGGCAGGGGTTGAAACAAAGTGGCCTTTAAAGATGCCTTTCAACCCAAACCACTCTCTGAGTCTGCTGCTTGTCCGAGGAAATAAAGAATAGATGTGCTGGTTCAGTGTCCTGGGACTGGGGAGGGTGAAATCCTTTAGGATCCAAAAATATGTAACTACAAATTCTATTTCAGCTTCATGTAATTGCTCTGAGCTCCATGGGATTGTGGATAAGGATATTGTTTCACCTTTGCTCATGTGGGGCCCAAAAATCACAGTTTAACAAGACTCACTTGCAGTTTTGGTAACTGTATTTTTTTTCCCCATAAAAGATAGGATTTGGGCAAAGAAAAAGGGTAAAATCCTCATTTCTTTGTCTCCTGGAATTCCAGGAAGCCTGATTTGTTTTAGTGCAAAATTTAGAAATTTCTTTATCTGAAATAAACCTTTTGAACTTTATTTTAATTTTACTTTATATTTTTCATTTATTTTTATTAATTTAGTTTAATTCAGCTGTTAATTCTGATATAGACATTTCATCAACCTTTTAATTTTACATTCTATGTGATATTCTTTTTTTTTTTTTAATCTAACCAAATATCTAAACAGGTAACAGGCCATTAGACATGTCCAATGGACTGAAATTCTGAATTTTATCCAACTCCACCTGATTTTTTGAGCCTTTTTAAGAACTCAGGAAGACGAAACTGCTGTGACAAGACTCCAGATAAAAACAGACAGATCAGTTGCTCTTTTTGGCATTTTATTCAGATCAAAGTTTCAAGACTGCTTAATATAAAAGCTAATTTAAACATGGGGTTTTTTTCCCCTCTTTAAATTTTTAAATTTTTCTTTGTCTTACCATAGGTTCTACTTTGTAAGAGCTGAACTAATTGCATACAGCAAAAAATAATAATAACAACAGTATCAAACACAATGTCAAGAAATAATAATAATAATAATAATAATAATAATAATAATAATAATAATAATAATAATAATAATAA
>JAHLSL010000007.1:359293-484686 GCA_025920805.1 Petroica traversi | reverse complement strand
TCTATTCTATTCTATTCTATTCTATTCTATTCTATTCTATTCTATTCGTCTTATGGCATATGGATCTAGAGTGGGGCTTTTTGTTCATGGTGGTATCAGTGGAGTCTCTTGAATCTCCCAGTGGAGGACAAGGAAAAAAAAAGACACATAGGTGACAAATCATATAGGTTAAATCACAAATATTTCAATGAATTCTGGCTGCTGGTGAATGGCAGTCTCCTGGCTGGGATGTACATACAACCTAATGGAGGAAAAATTGGTGAACCCCACTACTTTCTGGCAATTTTTACAAAAATGAGGCCAGAGCTGTTCATTTCAAGTTGCTCTCCTGGCTCCAGCAGAGTTAAGAGGTGCCGGAGCCAAACAAAATTCAGAAAATTTCACTTCTGAATAAAGCATGTGAGCCTGGCCCAGAAATTGGGCTGCTCTCTTCCTTTTATGAATCAGTCTCCAAGATATGCTCACATTCCTGAGGAACAAGCCTGGAATAACACGGCTGGCTTTGGGTGCAACACTCTGATTGTGAGGAAGCAACAGTCTCTGGTGTATGAATAGCTTTTATGTTGCAATAGGTCAGAGCTATAGCATTCAGTGAAAAATGGCTTTTTAATGTGCTTTACAGGCTGTCAGGGCAGGATGGATGTAAACCACGGACCTGGCTGCGTCAGAATGATATTTTATTTTTTTGCTTTATCGCCCAGACGCAATGAATCTCAGATCAATTAGTTTTGCTTTGAAGTTTGCTCTTGATCCAGATCTTCAATAAAAAGGAAGTTTCCAAATCACTGGTCTGTGAACACAGTTTGTGATTAATTACCCTCTTATAATCTGAGGAATTCTGGTCGTCGCTGTATTTTGAATACCTCAGACTGCATGGGGAGTTTTATTTTGGCTGGTATATTTGGAAACTGCTAATAAACACCTACTTCCTGTTTTTCTTGCTACTGTGTGTAACAAATTGTTAAAAAACTCGCTTTCCCATTTCAACCTCCTGCCTGTTAGACCAGACCTGAGCCATGTATTGGTTAATCAACACCCTCTCTCATTTGCCAGCGAATTTTCTCAGCTCTTAAAAGCAGGACGTTGTCTCTGGCTGTAACAAAAAGGGAGCAACGTGAAGAGACCTTAAACAAAGCCTCTGCTAGGGGCAGATAATGACTGATCCTGTTTGAAATTTAAAAGGAAATTTTCTGCAAAGCTTCCTGAAATAACAGTTTTCCTGTCAGTTCCTGGGTTAATTGGGGATGGTCATGGATGCGGAGGCTTCACTGCGTCTCGAAACAACGCCGAGCTGTGCCCGTGGAGGGAACATCTGTTTGGGCAAAGTTTTGGAGGCTAACACTCTGTGGAGGATGTTTGTTTAGACAGGATGAATGCTTTTGTGAAATCTAATATTAGGCTCTATCTAGGTATGTCCGCTTGGCACCGGCCTCCGCATTTTGTGCGCGAACAAATGTTAATTAGCAGGGAAAGTGAAAAAAAAAAAATAATTCCCCACTTTGTGTCTGAAGTAACGCGGCGTGGCAGTGGGAATAGATTAGTTCAGCTGCTGAAAGGTCCTGTGGCTGTTGCCTGGTGCAGTGTTATCAGTGTTTGTGTGGTGCTCCGGGGGTTTGTTTGCTTGCTGTGCCCGCTCGGAGCGGGTGACTCACGGCCCCTCCGGCAGAGCCTGTTTCCAGCACGTCCAAGTTCCTTAAATCCATCGCCTTCGTGGCACAAACACTCTCAGAAATTCCCCTGAAATGGTGCTTTGAGGTTGTTTTGAAGCCCAAGCCTTTGTTTTCACAGTCTGCGCTGCTTTTAACCTTTTATATTTTGGATATTTGGGTGTCTGCTGCTCATTTACCTCCTTTGCTCCCAGCTCTTTCTGGGGTAGTTGGCTCTGGGGGGTCAGCTCAGGGTTTGGTTTTGGCAGGGTGGAGGGACGGATGGATTTGTAAAATGATTGTGGTGTCAGTGAGTGTCTTGTCATGCATTCCCACCAATGGATTTAGGAAAGGTGTGTGTGACTCACCTGGAGAGGACACTCTCTCTCTCCAGCCTTTGGTCCTGGCTCCTGCTGGGGTCTGGCAGCACCCAGCTGGCTGCTGGTGTTCCCCCCTGACCTGTGGGGTTCCCTCAGCTGAGGATGTTTGGTCTGTCCAGCCCTGAGAAGAGAAAAGAAAGAGAAAACTGAGGGGAGACCTCATTGCAGACTCCAACTTCCCCGTGGGGGGAAGAGGAGGAGCAGACATTGATCTCTTCTCTCTGGTGACCTGTGACAGGACTCAGGGAATGGCCTGGAGTTTTGACAGGGGCAGTCTAGGCTGGATAATAGGGACAGGTTCTTCCCCCAGAGGGTGCTGGGCACTGCCCAGGCTCCCCAGGGAAAGGTCACAGCCTGACAGAGCTCCAGGAGTGTTTGGTCAATGCTCTCAGGGATGCTCCGGGTGTGACTCTTGGGGAAGGTGCTGGGCAGGGCCAGGAGTTGGACTGGATGATCCTTGTGGGTCCCTTCCAGCTCAGCTCATCCTGACATTCTGTGATTCCCTTAAGTTCCCATTGCTGCAGGAGGAGGAAACCTCTCCCCAAGCCAAATGTGGTCTGCTCATCTCTGACCTCAGGTGTCCCTGTGGTGGTACCAGACCTTCAAGCTCACAAAATTAGCAAAGCAAAGCACAGTCCTGAGGATTCAGGGCAATTCTGGGGTTCAAACCATCTGCAAATCTTGGTTTCTGGTGGATTTGGGTCCTCAGTGCTTAAGATCTCCACAGCCCCAGGCTGCCTCTGCTGTGGTGACACTGGGCTGTTGTGACACCACAGACTTCAGTGGTACCAGCTGCCTGGTCAAGCTGGTGGTGGCTGGTGCTGCCCAGGGACCACTGATAAGAACAAACTCTGACTTCTCTTCCTCTGATTCTAATTTTAAAAAATCTAAGTACCTCTTTCACGTCCAGATTTCTGTCAGTGCCCCAGCTTGTTCTTTTATTAGCTGCTTATTTGGGAGCACCTTTAAAGATATCATTTGCAAATGATGGAGGCTGAAGGGTCACTGAGGAGTAAAAACCTCCAGGTGTTTGGGAGTGGAAGGCTCTCCCTCACCTCCTCACAGGCTGGAACCAGCCAAATATCAATGACCTGCATCTGCCCAGGGAGGAGTTCCAGTCTGCTGGCACTGCCACTTCCCCCTCTGACACTGCCCCCAGGAATACCCACTGTCACATCCCTGCACAACATCCCCCGCTCTGCTGTCTGCAGCCACAAACCTCCAAAAGCAACAAAAAGGGGAGAGAAAGGGGAGGAGGTGGAAATACTCCTGAGTGAGGGCTGGAAAATCCACCTGTAATTTTGGGCCATCTCAGCGTGATCCCTTGGGTTCAGCATCTTCAAACATGACTCAAACATCACTGTCTGAGTCACCTTGGAATGGGGCAGGATGTGGGAAGTAAAACCAGCAGGCATCACGGAAACCTCTGAGTCAAACAGGTCTCCAGCAGCTCTGGGAGGGAGTTTGGGACAGAGGAGCACTCTGGGGTGCAGAACCTCTCCAAGGGAAATGTCCTGGAGGGACAGTGGGTGCTCCAGGAAAACAGGGTCCAGGTGGCCAGCAGGTACCCAATAGCCCCAGCAGCATCAGAAGTGCTGAGCTTTGCCAAAACGTCCTTTTTTTTGTGCCAAAAATATCCTTTTGGCTCTGCTGGCAGAGTTTTCTTCTTGACTTGCAGCACATTCAGCGGGTCAGGGCTGTGCTGCCACCTCTCCCACGTACCCTGAGGTCCAGCACACCTTAACAGGCACTGTTTGCTTTCCACCTCCTCTGTTTTTGTTATTTTTAGAGCCTATTTTTCTGGCTGAGCTGCCCCCGTGCTGGGGCTGGCTGATGCTCTCTCCTGGGTCTTGGCTCAGGGTTTTACAGCAGGACCTGCCCAGGTGGGTGGCAGCTGGCCAGATGTGCCAGCCTGGATTTTGGCAGGGGATGGAAGTGCCTGTCCTTCCTGCCGGCTCCCCTGTGAGCTCAGATCATCCTGGGACCACCAAAAAAGCAGTTTTGTCCTCAGATTCCAGGTCTGAAATGTTTGAGATGTGGTTCCACTGGATGGAGATGAAATCTCCCATGGAAGGAGACTTTTAAAATTTATTCTGCTGGGCACAAGGAGCTTAAATGAGCTGCCTGCACTCAAACAGAGCTCTGGACCAGGCATCTTGCTGCTGGCCCTGGATTTCTGTGTCACAGCCCCACTCCCATCATTTTTGAGCCCTACAAAGGTCCATGGGACCAGGGACAGGTTGGTGCCACAGCACTGGGCATCACGGGGGGCTTTGCAGCAATTGCAGCTCAGTCCTGACCCTGTGGTTTCTTTGTGCTTCTCCAGAAGGATGTGATGAATTCCTCACTGGAGGAACAAAGCGCCTCGCTTGAATATGCTGGGCTTTATTAATGCCCACAAAATTATAAAGGAAAAAGAAAAGAGGAGGTAATCTGAAGAATGTTTGACCGTGAGCCCATTTGTGTTTTGAAATGACACAATGTGTGTGTTTTATGATAGCTGCAACCACTTTGCGTGGAGATAAGAGATTTAACATAATGTTTTTTTTCTTTGCCGTCATTTAGGGAAAAAAAGAAGCCAACATACCATTGCTGAAAAACATAAACAAAGTGGCCTTTTATATCTCTTACTTAAAACCCCGGGCTGTTCCAAATGTGTTTTTACTGAATGGCTGGTGGGTTTGGGTTTTTGTTTTTGTTTTTTTTTTTTTTTTTTAAGTAGCAGAAATGTTGGTCAGTTTTAAAACAGTTCCCTGCAGCTTCCCAGGTAAATAAATTAGAATTTAGAGCTGGTTTAGTAGCCACTTCCTGCCATGAAGGCCAAACAGGATTCATTCCCTGTTTTCTCTGTCACGCAAGGAGCAGGCAGGGAGCACACAGGTTATGACTAGGAGAGTGTTTCAACCTCCTCTCTATTTAATTAGTCATATAATTAACACTTACTAAAAGGAGGTAATTTTTTCCAAGCCCTTGTAAACTCCTAACCACTTCATTGAGCCGTTACAACTTTCAAAAAGGCTGCAGAAAATGCTGGTGTTTCCCAGCCTTGGACATAACATAGGGATTGCACAGTTGTGGACAAAATCTGTACCAAAAAAAGCCAGTTTAATCACCCTGTCTCTCCTAAGGCTGTGGTTGCCTTATAACAGGTGAAAGACATAAACTTCTAGTAATAAATAGAAAAAACACTGAGGTAAAACTGATCTTAAGGTAGCAAGGAGGAAAATATGAGAATTCTGGAAAACCTGATGTGAAAAATGACTACTTGTAAGACTTCTTGCTGGCACATGGGCAGGGCATGTCCCTGCAACTGTAACTACATCCCCTTCCCTCCCTCAGTGCTCAAATCCCAGGGGCTGGGTGTTTGCCAGGATCAGCCCAACCCCTGCAGATCCTGAGGGACAATGGAGCAGCACCGTCCCTGACAGGGTGAGAAGCAGCTGGGTGGGATGTGAGGTGAGATGTGATGTCTCCACATCTCCACTGACTCTTGCTGAGTGAGGAACCATCTGCAGGCTGGGCAGAACCACAACTCTGGTGCTGCACTCCCCAAATTCCTGGGGTTTTTTTCTTTTTTTTTAACCTGCATTGTTCCACCATGTTGGCTGAAGTGATCTAGGGGGAAAAAAGGCTCAGCCACGAGCAGCTGGGCTGATGGGAAGATCCTACTCCAGCTCCCTGTCTCTGCTGGTGGACAAAAGCCATAAATGAGCTACATTTGAGCTCAAACACCCACAAAACCCCCCAAACCCATTTTCCCCTTGGCAACTCTCTCAGGTCCAAAAGCAGGGAGTAATTCTCCCCCGGCTGCTGCTGCGGGCATAACCCGAATTATTTCTTCCACACCCCAAGACTGCAAAGCCACGAGGGCTGAATTTCTCTGCCAGCAGAAGGACGTGGCCCCTGCAGGGACGGGGCAGGGGAGCAGGACGATGGCCCTGGGGAGAGTCTGGCTGTGCAGCTGGCTCTGATCAAAGCCTGGCAGCACTCGCTGTGTCCGACAGCCCTGTTTACATTATCCAGCAGGGAATGGGCTCGCGCGGCGTTCCCGAACCTGGGCCTTGCTTCCATCTGCCCCTGGGGAGCAGGGGAGGGTGGGGAAGGGCAGCCAGCCCCTTCCCAGGGCTGCTGGGCAGAGAGGAGGGATGGGCTCCTCACATGGGTCCAGCCCCCGTGGAGTGTGGCCACTCTGCAGAGCAGATGTGCTGTCCTGGCAGAGGGAAGCGCTCCCACCACAGTGATGGGAAACTCCCTCCCCGTGGAGTTCTTGGCTGTTCTGCTGTCCCTGAGTGGTGGAGTCACAACAGGAATGCTTCTGTTCACAGGGTTTTTCCACTTTTCTTCTTCACGGAATCAGAAAATCCTAGAATGGTTAAGGTGATGGACTTTAAAGATCATCTTGTTCCACTCCCTGCCATGGGCAGGGACACCTTCCACTGTACCAGGTTGCTTCAAACCCTATCCAACCTCTCCCTGAACATTTCCAGGGATGGAGCAGCCAGAGCTTCTCTGGGCACCCTGTGCCAGGGCCTCATCCTCCTCCCAGCCAGGAATTCCTTCCCAGTATCCCACCTAACCCTGCCTTCTGTCAGCAGGAAGCCATTCCTTCCTCCTTGTCCTGTCACCACAGGCCCTTGTCCAAAGTCCCTCTCCAGTTCTCTCGTAGCCCCTTCAGGCACTGAAGGGCCACAAAAAGTTCACCCTGGAACTTTATTTTGTCCAGGCTCTATTTTCCCAGCCTTTCCTAACAGGAGAGGTGTTCCATCTCTCTGATCACCTTTGTGGCCTCCTCTGGACTTGCTTCTTCACTGTGTGCTGGAGAGCGGGGTGATTGTGGCACTGGGAGGCTGCTGAGCACCAGAGCCTTGGTCCATGGACATTTGCTGAGCTTTTGGCCACCACTGCTAAAGAGCAGCCTGTGGGATATAAATTCCAGCAGCACTATCCCAAAATACCTGCAGGCCCTTAGGAGGAGAAATAAGCTGCAGTGTTTTCTTCTCTGGTCAGGAGTTTTGGGGAGTTACAACAAAGCACAGAGCATGGGTGGACCTGCTGGTGGAAGGGCAGTCTGGCTTCTTGGAGATGAAAAAAAATTGTCATTGGGGATCTAGGGAATGGTGTGGGATTATATTGGTTTTGAGGTGGGGAAAGGGGTGCAAGAGGGTTTTTGGGCTGCTGTGGTGCAGCTTGAGGGTGTCCAGCAGTTGTTTTTCAGGAGCACACCATGTTTGGTGCTTTTTGACACTTATTTTACTTCTTTTGCTGGAAGTAACTCATGTTATTCTGGTGGTAGAAGGACTCCAAGGCTCTGTCAAAGACCAGTTTGGAAACTCACAATAGGAAATGGTCCCTTGGTCAATCATCACAGGGTGAAAATTAATTAATGTTATGCAGTTAAATTCTCTCTGTTTCAACTTTAGAGGGAAAATTTCAGCCTGCCATGGTGGCTGGTTGGTCCTGTGTGCTGAAATTGCTGTGTGTAGGAGACTCACTCATCAGTGGGTGACAAACTGCCTCAGGGCAGGGCTGAATGTCCCCACACATCCCTGGGAGGGGTATCTGCCATTGCTTCTCACTCCTGCAAACCGTCACCTTTGCTTTGCAGGACGTCATCCGTCGAATTTCCTCGCACTCCTTGGAATGCGCTAAGTAATCAAAAGGAGCAGCTGACAAAATAAATGAGAAAAGTGTGTTTTTTATGGGGACGTCCCCCAAAGGGCAGGATGGGCCATTTGGGATGTGCAGCTTCTGCCCTTCAGGAGTGTTGATGTTCAGGCCTGTGGAGCAGCTGGCAGAAAGGGTCACTCCCAGCCTGTGTGTGCCCAGACACAATCCCTCTGTCCTTGGCTTTGTTTGGTGCTATCTGCCTGCTTTCCTAATTAGCCCTAGTCCTGCTACCTCTCCTCGCAGACTTGATGCAAAATAAACGACCTAAGAATTCCCCCCAGAGCATGGCTCATTAGAGATGGACCAAACACCAGGAAACACAGGAGAAGGGCTGGTCAGAGCCCATAATGAGGTGAGCTAAATGATCTACCAGTCCCCTTTCCCCTCACAGGGTGCAGGGCTGGGATCTGGGTCACACACCAAAAGTCCCCTGGCTCACACCCTACAGCTCCGAGTGCGGCCGGGCTCGCTCCGAGTCCACACACCCTTCCCAGTTATTCCACAATCCTCATGAACATATGGCTCTAGCAGTTGTCAAAAAATGTTGGACAGAGGCTTTGTGGTCAGCTTGATCTGTCCCATCTGGTCATCTGATCTCTTTGTTCTCTGGACTCCCATCCCTCTACTCACTGTGGAGATAATTTGAGTAATGCTTCCCTTGTTTTTTTCGTTTTGCTGCGTCGTTATTTTCCCTGCTAGGAAGTGCAATCTTCTCCTCCTTGGCTTTGGGGATAAAAATGGTATGGCTTGACCCTGGCTGCCTGGAGAGATTTGTTTAGTCTTTCCTGTGTTGTAGAGCACACAGTGTGTGCAGCACAGCAAACCTGTCCAAGTTCAGCGGGATGGTTTGTGTTGGGGAAGCCAGAGGAGATGAGAAATCTCATGCTCCAACCTGGAGATTGTGATTTTCACCCAGATGAGGTGTAGTGGTAGGTCTGTACCTTTATTTCTTTGAACCACTCTAAGCTGTGGATTTCATGGAGCTTCTCTCTTCATTCTTGATGCGTCCAGCACCTTGCACTGACTGGAGGAGGGATGAGGAGTCCCTGGGGGTCATGTCCATGGCAATTCCTCTCTCCTTTTTATCAGACCTCTGTTCTTCCGGCCCCAGCTTTGGCTGAACCCCAGTGAACTTCCCCTCCATCCCCATGCTCTTCCCCCTTCCCTGCCGGCTCGTTTGCCGCCGTGAACTTCCCGTGCCCGACCCGAGAGCGTCTCCGAGAGGTGTGATCCAAGTCGTGGCAGGAATGGCCGCAGCCACAGGAAGGAGATCGCTGACCCACCCCTGGCTCCCTCCCAGCCTTCCTAATCAGGGCAGGAATGTCTCTGGATGAGCCTGTGGCCGCCTGGCTCTGCCGCGCCAGCGCTTCCTTTGCGAGCCATCTGTGCAGGTCACGCCAGGCAAAGCATGCCCCGAGCCCTCCTGGATCAGCATGTTTTGCACCACTGGCACCAGAGGGGAGGAAGAGGGCTGGGAGGAAGAGGAGGATGATACACAGGCTGAGGAAGGCCTGCAGGGTGGGTCAGCCACTGCTGGTGCTGCATGGAGATGGGATTCTTCTGGGAAAGGCAGCTCCTGTGTCCGTGCTGAGGATGTTTTGGGGTGTCTGTCATGGCAGCCAGTGCTTGTTTTTCAGTGTGGATTTGGAGATTTGTGGTGAAATGGCAGCTGCTCTCCTCTGCTTTATGCTGCATGATTGATCAATAAGGAGCCAAGGCTTGTCCTTGCAAACAGGAGTGTCTCGTGGAGACACTCAGGGCAAGCAGGAATGGCTTGGTGGCTGTGAAGGTGGGGACACCCTGGCACAGGGTGCCCAGAGAAGCTGTGGCTGCCCCTGGATCCCAGGCCAGGGCCAGGTTGGATGGGTCTTGGAGCAACGTGGGAGAGTAGAAGGTGTCCCTGCCCATGGCAGGGGATGGAATGAGATGGTCTTTAAGATCCCTTCCAACCCAAACCGTTTTGGGATTTTGTGATGTCTTTTCTCACTGAGATCCCCACCACAGCTACGAAACCACGTGGAGAAGGCTCAGATGGATGTGCCTGAGTGGTGTGGCAGCAAAGCCTCACCTCAATGGTTACAAAATCCCCTCTGGCTGGGGTTCAGCCCCTCATTGTTGTGGCTCTTGCTGCTGTGCTTGGAGGCTCCAGCACGGTGCCCGTGGGTCACTCAGGGCTCTCTGCACCCTGCAAAACCCAGGCCAGGTCCTGCTGTCAGAGCCTGCTGCCCTCCCAAAGCCAGGGCTGGAGTCGGTGGGACTCCACACTGGAATAAGGCAAACAGGATTTAACCTTTGCTACGGCGTGTCCCAGCCAAGAGCTATTGTTAACAAACTTGGCCCCCGTCCATTTGGCCTGGGTGGTTCGAGGAGCAGAGAGTAAATAATCTGACATTGGAAAGAAGTTAATATTTACAAACTCGGGGCCTGCTCCTGCTGCCATTGCTGTTGGGGAACAGGGTTTTGCTGTGGGTTTCACCTTCGGAGGAGCAGGGCCCTGCAGCAGAAAGGATTGCAAAGTAGAGCAGCTAAAAACCCTGTAAGCAGATTTGACACCGTGCCCTGCAAATACAATGGCAGGTTCTGTTAGAGCAGGGCCTGAAAAAAAAAACCCCACTGAAAATATCCCCTCCACACCTCCATGCAGGTCTGTGGAATGCCATTTCTTTATTTGCCTTAGTATTTTTCCTAATAATTTAAGTTGACACCTCCGTGGTGGCATTTTTTAAATATTAGAGAAAAATAAAAAAATTAAAAAAAAAAACGTCCCCTGCATTTTTCCTCCTCTTGAGTGGATTTTCACCCCCCGCTTATATTCCATGATCTTCCCAGCGCTTCCACTCCCACAAAGACAGAGGCACATGCTTGTCTTTGAGTATCCAATAATCCTATTCACTCCATGAATGCTTGAATGCTTCCAGTTCCATATGGATGTAGGTTTGGCAGCCCTGGGGCCTGGGCTTGCAATAAGTAACTTCATTGACGGATCAAGCCAATGCCTAAGGACAACTCTGAGCTATCACGGAAGCCGGAGCTGGAAAAGACCAGTGGGTTCTTCCAGCCTGTCCCCTTGCCAGTGCAGTGCTCTTCATTATTTCTCATCAGAAAGGAGATCCAGGTCCCTGGATATTTGGTTTAGCTTGGACACATCTGCTAAGGTCTGCAGATTTCAGTCCAAGAGCAAGAGTTATTTATTCAGTTACATTTTCAAGTATTTTGGGAACTTTCTGCCAGAGTGTCCTTTGTTTTTATTTCCTGTGCTTCCAAGATGTCTATTTAAGCAATTTTGCATGCACCTGTAATGCAGGGCCCTGAGTATTTATTTTTAGGAAAAAGGTGCAGGGGATGAATGTCTCATTAGCACTACTTTAATCGCTTAATTTTGGAAGGCAGCTGCCAAAATCTGAGCTGGAGCATTGTGAGTAAGGTTTTTCAGGGGATTTAATTTCTCCTGGAGTTTTCTTGGCAGGGACAGGTTGCAAGAAATGGTAGCTGAGAGGGTTGTGGAATTATAATCCAAAAATTGTCCACTGGAATGTCCAGGTAACCACAGGCACAGATAGCAGAGCTGCTGCCACATGCAGACACAGCAAATTTCAAACAAATTTCAAGGAGGAGCAAATTTCAGCTCCTTCTGTGAGGGTGGTGACCATTGGAACTTCCAAGGATGCCGCACTAAAAGCATCCTAATGTTTTTACACACGTGAAGGAGGTTGGCTCAAGGGAAACCCAGGACAGGAGGCATCAAAAATGGTGCCTCTATGCTGAGATATATATCTATTATATTATTTATATTATAATATAAAAAGTATACGAGATAATATATAAAATATAACATGTAATAGATAATATATTATCAATATAATTGCATATGTATTATATAAAACATAAAAATAAAAATTCAAAAAATACATAAACAATTGCTTAGAAACATTTTAAAAATTTTTTAATTGAAGTTTGAGAGCAGAGTTACAGATACCCCTAAATTAATATTGCTGCTGTGCCTCTGGGGTGATGTTAGCAGGGTTAATGGATGAACTATAACCTTTAAATTAGGTACAGGTGCAAAAGCAGATTTGATAAGTGCCACCCATGAGGTGGAAGGTAAGGGTGAAAAACAAAATGAATAATGCATTGAATCTGTTGCTTTTCCTCTGTCCAAAGAAGCAGAGCAGTAGGATCAAAGTTGGGTTTTTTTGAATAGTTAAAAAGTTACCGATAAAAACTGAGATTTTATATTGATTTGATATTTGATCACTGCAAAAAATCATCTGATGGTTTGATGCTGCTGATTTTGTCTGGGTTAACACTGAGGCACTGGAAGAGGGTGCCCAAAGAAGTGGGATGCCCCATCCCTGGAAGTGCTCAAGGCCAGGCTGGATGAGGCTTGGAGCAACCTGGGATCATGAAACTCCCCATGGCAGGGGCGTTGGGACAAGATGATCTTTGAGCTTCCTTTCAATTCTGCGATTTTTCAAACCTCAGATAAATCAGAGATTCATTTCAAAGGCTGATATTGCAACCAGAAATCTCCCATGTTTTCAGCAAGGATAAGAGGAGCTGGTTCAGTGAGGGCTGACAGAGTGAAGGGCTGGGAGCACCCAACCAGTTGTATCCAAAATACAAAATGCTCCAACAAAATGAAGCCTGAGCAAGGAATTAGCAGCTGGGGACAGCCAAGAGCTGCAGGCAGTTTCTGACCAGAATTTGGATCCTGATTGACCAAATATTAAGGCAACCTCCACAGATGTAGGAATTATTTAGGTCTAGGTCTTGTTTCCAGAAGTTTTGTAGGTACCCATCTGTAAGTAACCAAGTCACTGGTTGGATTTTGGGAGACATAAGTGGTATTTTAGGTAAGAACAAAATCAGGTGGAGGATTCCAAAGTATCTCTGGGAAAAGTAAATGTAGATCTTATTCTGTTGTACTGTTGCATTCTGTTATGAAATAACTATTGATTATTCTTTGAGTAAACTGACAAATGCAACCTTATTTGTGGGACATGAAACCTGTATTTATTAGCTGTTTATTCCCACAAAAAAAACCAACAAAAAACAGGGAAAGTAACAACAGTCCATAAGTAAGCAGCAATGGAGTTAGCACGTGGAATCAGCTTTATTCTTCCTCCTTTGCTCACCTTCCCTGTTATTTGAAATATCATCAGTCCATCCTGGGAGGGAGAAAGTGGAGCTGCACACTGGATCAAAAGGACACTACAGTCCTTGAGAAAAGAAACAGCCAGAAGAGATGGAAAAAACCCCTCTCTCAAGGATCTTATGCTATGTCTGAGTTATGCAATGAGTGTCTCTTAAAATTAACATTTAAATTCCAGGAAGATGGTTGAGGGGTTCATTGCAAGGAATGATACCTCCCCTTTCCAGGTCCTTCCTGAAAACCCCTCCAAGGTATTTTATTTTATTTTATTTTATTTTATTTTATTTTATTTTATTTTATTTTATTTTATTTTATTTTATTTTATTTTATTTTATTTTATGTTATGTTATGTTATTATATTTATGTTATTATATTTTATATTTTATATTATTTTAATGGCTGCCAAGGCAAAGACTGAGGAAGCAGCACTAAGAGAAATAACATCTCCATGGGAATGGGACTGTGGCTGTGATGATCTCCAGATTGAAGCAAAGCAAAGTTAGGGAGAGGTGACACGCAGAAAAATTTGTATATTTTTTTTCAAATAGTTATTAAAAACCCAGCTGAGAAGTTTGAGAAAACAAACCTCTCCTTGTAATCTATAGATGTGATTATGTGCTTTGTCATCTAAATGTGCAAACACCATAACGCTTTTAAATTTTACCAAAATAATTCTAAGTCTTATCTGAGGCAACTGCATTTGAAAGCAGTGAAAATGTTAATGCTAACAACATTTTTTTTTTGTTCTCTAAATTCCTGTCCTTAATTTAATATAATACACTGCTGTTTTAAAGGGATATTAATATTCTTTTCAAAGTGTTTGGGACTTTTACATAATTTAAAAAATATTTGCAGCTGTTTTGAATGTATCTGCAAGTACTGATAGACAAAAGGCATGGATATCCATAAGAACGTTGTCATAATACATTCCATATTAACGTAAGCAAAAAAGAATGTTTGCTCAGGAATACCAAAAAAAGGTGATTGGAAGACCCACTTCTGTGGCCTTAATATCTTCCTGCTAAACAAGTTACACTCCTTATTTTTTTAATTTTTTTTCCTGCATTCTTAATTGGTTACTTGCATCTGCCTTTTAGAATTAGCAGCTTTTTTGCATTTGGATCATCCATAGAGCTGAGCTTGGGCCATTTGTTTTAGATTTCCAGAAATGATTTATTTGTACTGTAATGGGATAGAATCATACAGTGTTTCCCATTTGTTTGCAGCCTTAGTTCAGAGTGTAGCTTAAGCTCTCATGGTATATCTGGGAGTGCTGATTCCACTCTCATGTCCAAGGCCCACAAATCTTTTCTTCCACACTGTTTGCACTTTTCTCTCACTGCATAAAAACCGAGGTCCCAGGGTCAATATTACATTAGGGGGAAAAGGGGAGAGATTATCTTGGAGGCTGAAAAGTTTTTGCTCCTGGCTAAATCACTAAAGGATGGGGTGTGAATGTGTGTTGGGGTAATGAACTGGGCGAAAAAAAAATTCTCAAATAAATTTCTTTTCCTCTCCATGCTTTACTTTATATTAGAACTCCTGACAGAGGATGGGATCTTCTTTAGGCTGTGTGCTGGGCATAGGCACAGCACGAGAACCTCTTTGGAAGGGGATATCTGCTAAAGTTATTTTATTTTCCTTTTTTTCAGATCGTTGGGATGCTCCGTAGATGTAGAAGACAGCAGTCTTTTCTTATAATAACTGACAATTGTGGAAACCTAGAAAAAGAGGGTGGAGGAGACCTCATGGAGCTGTCTTGTCAACCCCTCTTTCCACACTGGGATTGGCTATAAAAAGAGGCTTCTGCTGCTTTTCATCTTCTTTTCTCTCAGCCTTTACATTAAAAATAAAAAACCCGCAGCAGCAGACCAACAAAAATGATACAGGGGAAAAAAGGGAAGCTACAATTTTTATGACATACTCAGAGCTGCTGATGGCTGTGTTTGAGGACACTTCTGCATCCACCGAGCTTTATGGCCATTTTTGATCAGTTATTGCACAGATCTGGGCTTGTAATGAATGGGCTGTCCCTCTCACCGTGATAATGGAACATGAGAGTATAAAAACTTTGAAGTGCAGGAGGCAGCTGAAAAGAAAACAATAAACTATGTATATGAGACTGGCTTGTTGCTTGGTGATTAAGAGATGAGGACCCCGTAGGTCAGCTCCCTATAGGTACAAACAGATGTTTGCACTGTTTCACAGCTGCTAAATATGATATAAATCCAAAGAATTTCTCATGTTTTTATAAAGTTAAAAAAAAAGTACCCAGACAGCAAATTTTTGGTCATTCAGATACTCTTACCAAATGACATCTGGTTTCTGTACTGCTTATTTAAGCAATCCTTAAAAAAATGTTTGCCAAGGGGAATAACTCAAACCTTTTAGTTCTTCACCATATATAACTGTACAGTTTAGATTACAATGTAGCATGCAGAGTTTATTATAAGCAATGCAGTTCTTCATTTCTTAGCTAGCGAGTATTACTTTAAAGAAAATAGGATAAATATTATGTAATTAGTTCAGGGAAATTCATGTATAGTTACATTTCAGAGTACCCGAGTTTCAGATCCAAATGATGACAAAGAAAATGAATTGTTTCCATATGTTAGGAGATAGCCCCAGTTATGAGCAGGGAGCTGAGGCATAAAAATGCAACGGGACTCCCATTAAGTGGAAAGACACAACTGCAGTGAGTGGAGAATTGGGATGTGAAGGTGCTCTGAAGGCACCAGAGCTGCTGTTGGGAGAAGAATTGGATGGTTCCAATAGCAGGAGATCCTCAGGTCTTGTGCTCTGACTTTCTGATGCCTAATGAGAGGTGAATTTTTTCACACACCCTTGTTTGAAGTTCCATGAGGTCTCTCTGGGTTCTCTGAGGTCTCAGGAAGGGTGGTGTCCACACTGGTGCCATTCCTTCAAGGCTCTTGCTAAGGAATCTGCCACTCCTACCTGCCCACCTAGGAGCACACAGCATGTGGGAACTCAATACCCTCAAGACCCCGATCCTTCTGCCAAAATTGGTTGAAATTGGCTAATGGGCTCCACAGTTATTTTCTTTGGGACTGAGAGGGGACAGACGGACTCACTCTTAAGGGAACGTAATTGCCAGCATCTCATGTCTGTTGGAAGCCAAGCTGAAAATCTCAGTATTAAGCTTATCATATAAATTATATATGCATGTATTTTACAGAGGAAGATTTATTGCCTTCAATATCTAAGCATTTTATGCTTTTGAAGTCATGCATACTTCGATCCAACAAATACTTACACTTTCGAGTCACCCAGCGTACCGAGGGTTCAATAATGCTGCTTATTTTGAGAAAGACAAATCCCAAAGAGCTCAAGGACCAGAGCTAGGCTGTGATCTATGTGTTTTCTTTGTGGTCTTCTCTGCCATTTACTGTTTCAAAGGATTAAGGCTAGAAAGGGTGTGTTGCTCATTAGGACCTTTGAGTGCTGCGCATTGACTCAGTGACTCCCACCCTTTTTGGATTGGTGGAAGTGCAACTTTCCCCAGTTATTTGGACTCTAACGAGCATGTTTTTCTTCACTTCTTTTCGCAGGCCTGTCTGTTAGTCTTCAGACAGAAATTTGCACGTCCACAGTGTCTATAACATTAAATTTATCTGTATCTGTGGTCTTTCTTGAGGTGCCTGGCAATCAACAGCTTTCTTCCCTCTCTTTGTCGAGCAATTCCAGTGTCACAATTATCATGAATCATCCATTTTGTATATATCTCAATGATTGGTTGGGTTTATTTTCACATGAATACACACATCCCATAGCACTGCTTGGTAGCTAGAAGCAAAATGTGGTCATATGTTCTGCTGTAATGACATGATTGCATTTTTGTCTGTACTTTTTTGCTCCTCTTGATTTGGTCTGTCGCCACCATTGTGAGATGCACTGGACTAATTGCCCATCAGATGACAGGGAAACGTGCAAGTCTTTGAAAGTGGAAGCTGGTTTATACAGACAAGAATGGAACCAACAGTGAGTTTATTCTCCTTTTTAAGCTCCTGCTAAAGAGCAGGCAATATTAGAAACCTTCTTTTGGTGCTTGGGGCTATTAATTTTGTTCCACGTTTGAGCAACATACTGAGATCCTGCTCCAGGGCAGAAAAGCCAAACACTGCTGCAGTGCAAGCATTGCTGCAGTTATAATTAGTGGTAATAACAACTATTGTGGGAGCAATCCTAAAAAATATTAATAGCAGGACTGGTTTAATTACAATGGTCCTCATGCCTGTGGTGGCTTCACCCTTCCCTTTTCTGAAGCTCAGCTTTCATTTTATTGCCAGTCTTATCAGACTGGATGTTGCCCAAACTGGTACATTTGAAGGGTATTTTCCTGTCAAATAAACAACAAACCCCAGTGGTTAATTTGTATTATTCCTCTCCAGCCAAAACACAGATTTACTCCTCCTGCCACAGTCCCACAACTTCCTGTTTAGTAGGAAACTTGATTAACTTGTTGGCTCCGTCGGTCTTGAAGGTCTTGCTTTTATTAGGAAGAAAATTGTTTGTTCTGCTTGCACAAGATTTCGCTGGGAACGATTGTTCACAGTCAGGTGCTTCAGGCACAGCTTTTAACTGGAGTTAACTGGGAGCAAACCACCACAGGGGCAGCTCCTGGAGAAGACACCACTGCCTGAGGTGTCACCAAGCTGAGATAAACTGGGTTTGTAAATGGATGTGCCCACCTGTGAGCGCCAGGCTTGCCCTAGCTTTTAAAAAGGTTTGAGTACGTTGCAATGTGTGACCATTGAGAGGGTTTTTGGGTTTTTTTGGGATTTTTCCGGTTGGGTTTTTTGGTTTTTTTTTTTTGGTCTCATTTAAATAAACAGGCTAATTCTTTCAGGTGGGGAGGAATTAATCTTGCAGTTGCATCTTTGCCTCTGTTGACCCTGAGAAACTCCAACCAAGGGCCCAGAGGGATTGACAAGTTTGTTTTCACTCCTGGTTTTCTTTCCTGCCTGGTGTGTAGCGAGGTGCTCTGGCAAGGGGCTGGGGGTACTGACAGTGCTTGGCACAGAGGAGGAAATCAATAACCTCACACTTCTTGAGAGCAGGTTTGGTTTCCCAGGCTTCAAACCAGAGACCTGCACTTGATGGAGGAATTATTTGTAAGTTTTGTAGATCTTGAGAACATTTTACCTTAGAGTCATGTTGTCATCAGATAAGAAAAAGCTGGTTTTTGAAGAATTCCCAGAAGGTTCTGCTTAATTTTTTTTAGCCTTTTAATGCTGGGGTATCATAAAGAAACATTCTACCAAAAAACCCAAAAGTGGGAAAGAGGACTTTTCAGGTGAGGATTATGTCCATGTGAAGTAATAGACTCAGTTAGAACATCGTAAATCTTTAAAATATTGTTCTTCCTGTGAGAATTGCAGTGTATTTGTGATGGTATAAAATGCTACTGTGCATCCAGGTTTGTAGTCTTTGTAACCCCTGGGCATCTGTAGGTAAGTTCTGGGTACATTACAAGAAGGTTTAAAACCTTTAAAATAAAACCAGGCAGAGGTATTATTTTGGCAGAAAGCTTTTACATTGATTCCCTGATGTTTGCAAATATTTCTGCAAGGATAAACATCTCTGGAGAAGCCAGCTCTAAATAAATAAATGTTGCAGCAAACCAGGAATACCCTGAGTGGGTGTACTCCAGCTGTTGGGGTTCACTGGATGAAATGTGCTACACATCTTCCCACAGCTAAGCGATGACAGGCGTTAACCAGAAACTCTCCTTTCTTAGTCATCCTCACAGTAGTCTGGAAAGGTGGAGAGGGGAACATCCCAGGCTCTTCTGGGTTTAAACCCAAATTAGCATGAACCTCATCAAGGCTCGTCGAGAAACGTGCTCTGTTCTTGTGCTGCCGTGTGGTGCAAACATGGAATGTGCTGCAATGTGTCTGCTGCTTGCAGACTGAGTTTGACATTTTTGCTTAATTTACCATGGCCATGCGACGGGGAGCGCACGCTTCAGACAAATTCCACTCTTGTTACTGCTCTGCACTGCTGCAGAGGCAGCACTTCTAATTAGCACTTCTATCTCCACATTTGGCTTGGCAGCCAAAATAAACTTCTAGGAGCCCCATGCTGGATGGCTTTTATCTCCACGGTGGTGGTGGGCTCTTTCCCAAGCAAGCACAATTGCAAGCACACGTGGGGACCAAAGGCACAGAAGTTTTGGGGAGAGTCCCTCAGAATTGCTTTGGAAAGCCCCATCTAGCAAGGTCTCTCCAGTAAAAATTTCAGTTGGAGAAAAGGTCGAGAGCTGGGGTGTGTAAAACCATAAGGAAAAGGAGGATATTGGTGAGAAGCTGTGGAGGAGTGACATATGGGAATCTTTTGTGTAGATCTTGGGGGCCTGTGTCCCAAAGGCAACAGGCCAGCTTGTTCCTGGACATCTCATCTCACCTGGACCAAAGGGACACCCAACAGAGGCAGAGGGGATGCCCACATTTCTGGGCACAGCAAATGCTACCTGTCTGCAGCCAGAGGTGGTTTCTCTGCCATGCCTTGGAGGGCACAGCTCCATTTGGGACGAGTTTTCAGGAGTGCCTCAGAGGGAACTTCAAATGTGACACTGAAATCAAGTAGCAGAGTTCATCCTTTACATGTGCCTTGGTTTTTGATAATGCATTGAGTCAGACACCAGAGGAGACACAAGTTTTCAAACTCTTGCTTAGCAGAAGAACAAAATGTAGCTTTGGCTGGTAAAACCCAAGACCAACATGGTTCCTGGGCCTCCTGACCCCTGTCAGAAGAAACAAAATCTCAGAGCTGCTCAGCACAGGTCGAAATGTGCTGCTTTTCGTGGGGTTTCATTATTTCTCTGTCCCCAGACCCGACTGCAGTGACACCTCTGGAGCTGGGCAGACCTCACCCCACGCCAAATTCCTTTCCGCTGAGGCGTGCCAGCAGCCCACCCCGCGCTCCAGATGTTGCTGCTCTCTGAGAAACAAGAGCTTAACAAGCCAGGCTCACCCTTCCTCCTGGGGTGAGCCCAAAGACACTCAGAGATGGAAAATTGCTGCTCAGTACCATGAACAATGTGCTTGGTCAAAGAGCAGTGCCAGCACTTTGTCTTAATGGAAGAGAAAGCCGAGACGCACAGTGCAAAAATCTGAGCTGGCAGCAGTCAGTGACTTTAACATACATTGAAAACTATCCATGAAAGAGCACACTTAAACCAAGAGAAAAAGCCCCGAGGTATATTTAGACAAACTGAAAAAGAGCAAGAATTGCGGGGGGGGGGGGGGGGGAAAGAAAGATTCTGTATGGCTTTCATAGGTTACATTTTTCCCAGCCTGTATTTCACTTGGGTTTCTTTTATTGGCTTATTGTGAGCACATGCACCACAAAAACACACACGTGCACGGGACTGCAAAAATAAATCTCCTGTTTTGCACACACAGGACCCAATTTTGCCATTGCCCAGAGGTGTTGGAGCTCTGCTCCTGTAGGATTTGGACACACCCTGGATGTTTTATGGGCTCAACCCTGTGTGTTCACATGGTCACTGCTTTTGCTGAGCTAAGTGGCTCTACTGCTGGCTTGTTGTCTTGTTCCCTGCTCTGTTTTCCTGGCCTCTTCCTCCAACCCTTTTCAAATAGGAGACTTTCTTCCTTATGAGACCCTGAAGAGTCAGGAAATACCTCATCCCCCCTTTGCTGGGACAGGGTGGCTGAGCACTTGTGTTGTAACCTACCAAAAACCACATTGGGAAGGTGTATAAGCCAAGATGTTCACCTGGGATCTTGTGTCCCGCTCTTCCCAACATTCTGAGCCCTTTCCCCACTGGGATCCGCTCAGCTCGGTCCCACTCCAGGTCCCAGCAGAACTCGAGGCACTAAAACGCAGCTCTTGGCCAGGCTGGCAAGTGCTCCTGGAACACTTTGTTGCGGGGAAGTCATCTGACGTTGGAATAAATGGGCTCCTCAGTGCTGGGATGGGGACCAAGACCGGAAGGGAGCGCAGGGGACATCGGGCCGGATCCAGGCATTGTGTCCTTGGGTGCGACACCCCGCAGACACGGAGTGACAACATTTCTCCATGAAGAGCCTCATTAGCTACCAGGGCTGGGTTTTCGGTGAGCTGTTGCTCAGTGGAAGGCGCTGGAATCTGGCCCGGAATAACCTCCCTCCAATTTCTCCCTCCCTGGAGCTGCGGGAGCCTTTCTGCACCCCCATTCTGCCTGGCCAAGCCCAGGTCCCTGGAGACCAGTCCTGTGCACATCCCGAGCTCAGCACCAGCCCATAAATCTTGCTGCTGGATCCAGGCAGTGAAATATGAACAAAGGAAACCACCATGCAGCGCGGGGGTAGGGTGGGGAATCGCTCTGGCACCCTCCTTGCTCGGAAAGAAGTGAGAAAACATGGCTTTGTGTTGCTGTTGTTGTAGTTGTTGTTTTATGGTTTCTACAGATGCTTCCAATAAAAGAATTGTGAAACTATTCCCATCGGTGGCCTGTCCTCTACCCGCAAGAGTGACGGAGAAGTTTGCTGGATTTCCGTCAGCAGAACAATTTGAGTGTGGACTCTACTGCTGCAAATTTAAGAAAGCTCTCCATTTGCTGCCTGCCAAGGAAACAGGTGATTTTTTATTTATTATTTTTGGACACTGGCAGGTGATGATGACGATCAACTTCAATTCAAATGTGTGGGTCTTAATACTTCTGTTGTTATGATTTTTCCTTCCTGGTCTATGATTTGCTGATTATTTTTAATAATCAGTGTTAAGAATTAGTGCTCTGGGGCTTCAACCATGATCTCTGTGTGCACTAATATTTGCAGCCTCCTGGTGGGCTCCAGGGAAAGGGGTGAGAGCATGGCAGAGCAGCCACTGGGGAGGTGTTGAGTGTGGAATTCGAGGGGTTGGAAGTTGAGACTTTCTCAGGAATGAAGCAAAAGTGGTTTGAAGACAGATCCTCATCCAGAGTGAAGAGATTACATTTTATTTGGGAAGTAACTTCTTAAGCAGAGTGGACAACCAGCTAGCAAAAGCTGGATGATACATTTAATCCATAAAGTGCCATTCCTGGACGTGACTCTTGGGAAACCAGTCCTTAGTCTGCTGTTTTCAAATGGAGTTTGGGCTTGTAAAACCAACATTTAGGCATGCAACAGCTTTTCTGAGGAACATGACATTTTCTCCCAGTATTTTCTGCTCTAAATGTGCTCTTTTATGAGTGAAATGATGTTTTCCTCCTCTGCTCCCCCTGCCCATGCCTGGCTCTGAGGCTTCCAGTCCCCAATTATGCTGCTGCAGCTTCTTTAACGAGGCTGCAGAGATGTCACCTGTATGGCAATGCCTTGGGTGGTGTGGAGCTCTGGGAGAGCTTGAGCAGCAAAGGAGGGAAAACATCCTGGAAACATCCCAGCTCTGGCTCTGGGGCTGGACTGTTGCATGCAGAGCCAGAAGTGAGACCTGATCTCTGCTCACCGGGAGAGAAGCAAACATGTGGTGCTTGGGGTTTGTCCCTGTCCGTGAGCTCACGTGTGGTCTCCTATCCTGGAGACACGTGGCATCTGCTCAGCTCTTTGAAGGGCTGAGTCCTAAAATATTCAGAGAGGAGGTAAATAATGGAAAGAAAACAAGATTAAAAAAAAAAAAAGAAATAAAAAAGAAATAAAAAAGAAATAAAAAAGAAAAAAAAAGAAAATAAGAAGAAAGCCCCGTGGTTGCAGCAGGACCTGAGAGGCTCATGCTGGAGTGGACGTTTAGCAAATGGCTGTTCTTTACATCGCAGGGCAGAAATATGAAAAATATGAAATATGTAGCAGGGCTGGATAAAAAGGAAAATGTAATAAGAGTAGGACAAAGAATGTCACATGCTCCAACCGCATCTGAACTTGGCAGCAGCAGCCCAGGGAAGCCCATGTAAATCCTAGGAGCATGTTAAAAGCATTTTCACCCCACAAAGACTGACACGCATGAAAAGTATCTTTTCAACAATGTCAATCAAGAGCCTGGAGAAATAATTTACTAATACATTGCCTTGCAGGGACACACAGCTGATGGGAACAGTGTTCACATCTTGGAATTGGGAATTAATTCGGGGTGGGTTTGTGGCAGGGGCAGAGAGGTACGAAGCTGTGTGAACAAGCCTGTGTGTCATTGCTGAATTTAAATACAGGGGGCAGAGAGAGAGATTTCATCAAGGGGCAAAAGGAAAACACAACAGCAGAAGGAAAGTGCAGGAAAATGGAGTCGAGACAATAAAATGTAACCCCAGACCAAGGGGTGCTGTGGAGAAAGCCTTAATGGAAAATGCTCTGGGTATTGTCTAAGTCACATGGAAAGGAAATTATTATCCAGGCGAGAAACCCAGGGCTGGTGTGTGCACAGGGAAGCAGCTCAGCGCTGCAGCAGGAGTGGGGTAAGACTGGATTCAGGAATTCAGGACTGAATTCAGGACCTGCCCTGGCTCAGCTGTGTCCAAGGGAGCAAATCTTCCTCCCAAAGAGGTTCCTCAGCTGAGCCCTGGCTTCTGGAGGCAGCCTGGCCATTGGATGTCTCTCCTTGGCCTGTCCTTTTGTGTATTGTAGACATGCCAAGGTCTGCAAAGACTTAGCTACACTGGTATTTTTTCCCCTTGAAAAAATATACTTTCTAATTTATTGAATTAAGGGATACAAGTTATTTTGCATTAAAGGGGATATGGTGAAACCTTAGCACACTCATTTATTCGTATTTAATGTGGCCGTTGCAGAAGGAAATTCTACAATATCTTCCTGGGAAAAAAAAAAAAAAAACGTGTTGTAGGATACTCATGTACAGGGCAAGGAATTTTAATCCTTTTTTACCCATGTAGGCCCCTATCAGCTCCTACAGGTTGAAAAACTTTGGTTTAGAAATAGTTTATGAAACCACTTCCCTCAAAGGTCTGAGGGGCATAACATGACAACAGCCAGTGTGTGATCATGTGAAGGAATGAGGTCAGTGCTGCAGGCAGGGTAGGTGGGAACTGTCTGAAGATGCAGGACAGAAATAAAGAGGAAGAGTTGCTCCTTCTTTATGGTCACTCCTTTTACTTATGTGGAGTCCTGATAACCCTTGATAATAAGAGTAACTTGTGGCCTTCTCCTCTTGACCTGTTCCCATTCCCTGGGAGCAGAGCCTGACTTGTCTGTCCCCTCCTGTCAGGGACTTGTGCAGAGCCACAAGGTCCCCCCTGAGCCTCCTTTGCTCCAGGCTCAGCCCCTTCCCAGCTCCCTCAGCCTCTCCTGGTGCTCCAGACCCTTCCCCAGCTCTGTTCCCTTCCCTGGACACGCTCCAGCCCCTCAGTGCTTCTTGTCATGAGGGGCCCAGAACTGCACCCAGGATTTGAGGTGGGTAAAAGGGGAAGATCCTGCACCTTCCCGTGGGGAATTTCCTGCCTGTTAAAGCCGTCCCTGCCCCACAGAGCAGCCCTGCTGAGCCCCACTGCAGAGCCCATCACGGAGACTACTGGGACAGCTGTTCTCCCTGCCTCCCACCACCCACCAAACAGCTGAATTCCCCTGCAAAGACAAAGACTTATTTATGCTCGCTCCTCTTTAAAGTACATATATTTTAGTCCGGGAGGATTTGCCGGCAATAAAGTTCTCTTCTGAGATTCCTAAATCACGAGGTACTTCGGCTCTCCAGACCGTGATGCCCATGGACAATATTTGCACTGTAGCCTGACACATCTTCCTGCTTTAGAATAACAGAAAAACATGCAGCTGGGACCTGCTAGGCTGCGAGGACTTTAAATCACCTCTCTATTTTTATTTTTTTTCCTTTACAGAGGGGCAGGTGCAGCTCAGATTATCTGCAAAGTATTTTTATTACTTAACAACACGGGCTTTAATGCAGTTAGAGATGTCTTTATTCATTCTTACACTCCTGAGTATTTTTGTGTAAACATTTTTCATCTGTGGCAAGCCAGTTTGTTTGTTGTGTTTTGTCATGTCAGAGCAGACTGTGATTAGACACTGAGATGAGACTACTAAATATTTTCAGATGTTTTCTATTTCCCCGGCGAAGAGCTGGATTTGAACCAAAGCTCTGAGGTGAAAGGGTGATGTGTAATATATTGAGACATCTGAAATAAAATAATGTAATGTTTTTAATATTTAAGAAGAAAAAGGCAGCAGTAAAACATTGTGGAAGGAGGAGAACATGAATACCTATATATTTTAATTTTAAATGCATGCAGATGTTGAATTTTAATCAGAGCATGTCAGAATCGAACTGTAACAAAGGCAAAAATGTGAGATCTGTTTTCTTGAATTGCTTCCATATTTTGGGCTCCAGATTTTTATTACATATAGCACTGCATCATCATATATTTATGTAAAGTGCCAGCATCCATTGAGCTGGTGCACGCCTGATGGTTAGCATGTAAAACACTTTACAGTGAGAAGGATATTCTTTCTCTCAGTATGTACAGTATATATCACATTATACAAGCCTGTGCCTCCGTGCACAGTGGCAGGGCTCCTTTTCACTGCTTGGTACATCTGGTGTTTCTTTTGGACCCTTCTACCTCTTTTCTCAGTTCCAGAGGACTTTCCTGGTGAAGATCTCGGCCTGTGCTCACAAGAAGGGTCTGGGGAAGAGGGAAAGCTGTGCTTTTAGAGGGGTGATAAATGCTGGAGAGCTGGCACAGATGGAAGGTGAGGAAGTCAGGCATCACTTTGTCCCTTCTGGTGCTCTGTTTGCAGCTGAGCGTCACTGGAAGATCCTGCTGCCAGCCAGGAGCCACAGAGCAGCTAAAATTGGGAATGGAGGTGACCTGGGGGCTCCCTGCTCTTCCCCAGCCTGCAGGGCTGGCTGAGGATGTGACTGAATGATGCCTCCACTCCAGGGTTGGGCATCTCTGCTTCCAAACACCAGAGTTTCTGCGTCTCTTGATTTGTTCTGAGCATGAATTCCTGCTGTAAAATGACTTTTCTGGCTCACCTGCCTCACCTGCCAGTTTTAACACAGGAAATTAAAAATGCAGGAGTCTAGAGAGAACAAGGGACTGCTCGAGGCATCCTGAAGGGGATGGATGGACTGAAGGGGACTCTGAAGGGGATCAGATGCACTGTTGGGTTCACTCCATCCAGGCAGCAGGAAAAGCAGTGGCATTTTGGGAAATAATTGCACTGGTACCAAAGGAAGGCAGAGATTCCCATCAGGGCTCCCTGTGCCTGCTGCAGAGGGCCCAGCTCCAGCACAGGCCTAGGAAGAGGTGTAGGAAGGCCATCCTGGGAACCCATGGTCTCAGGGGACCTGTCAGCCCCTGGTACCCATCCCTGAGGTGGCACTGCTGCCTGTGTGGGCCAGGGTGATGCTGCAAAGCCACTCTTCTGTTCAGGGTGCCCCACAGCTCTCTGCGGGGGTCTGCATTGGGTCTGCTTCCTTTTTTGGTTTCTTTTCTGGATTGCTTTTCTTCAATGAATAGATTTTTTTTAAAAACAAAAAAAAATCCCTTCTCACGCCTTCAGCTCCTGGAGTGAAACACGTGACCGCTCTTTGCTGATGTTTTTCCTAAAACAGTGATGTTTGTGGAACGTGTCTCGAAAGCTGCAGCCCTGGCTGGTCTTGGCTGCCAACTGCTCTGTCCTGGGAGCCTCCAGCCCTGGAGCTGAGGTCCAGCAGCACAGCCCGAGCTGGGAGAAGGGAAGGGCGGCTCTGTGCCCTGCTCAGGCTCCAGGGTTTGGCAGGGGAGGCTGCAGGTTTGTGGCAGGGCAAATTCATGCCTGAGGCTAAAAGTTAATCAGAATAAACTGGTTTTATTCCACCTGGTTTACTTAACTGGCCCTCTGCAAACACTCTCCCGGGGTCACATACCTTTTCCTCTCCTATCTGTGGATATTCCCACTGCGTTGGAAGCTCCCCCAGTTCAGCTGTGCTTGGCCATTTCCCCAATCCTTTGGAGGCAGCTCTCTTAATGGGACATGTCTTCAGAAAGCTATTCCAGGTTGTTCCATGACAGGAGAGATGTGCAGCACACGAGGAGGGATGTCCCTGGGAAGGTTTTGCATCTCATGGTGTCCCCACAGAGGAGTCATTTCCACCAAAGGCCTCACCTCACTGATGCAGCTGTGGGGAAAAAGGAGAGATCATTTTCAGGCAGGGTGTTTCTCCTTTTCTGTCCCACTCCACCTCTTAATGGGTCCTTTTTGTTCAAGAGGATTCCTGCCCCCTCTTACAGAGTCACGAGGTGGATTCTGGAGTGTTTTATTCTCCTTAATGGATGCTGTTAGGATCACAGGCGAGTGTGGGGTTTCTGATCCTTTATTAGGGACTGGTGATATTATCAGGGACTCAGAACAAACAGAAGGACTGCTCCAAAGGCCAGATTAATAAAAGCCTCTACGTGCTTGATTCCAAACACCAGGTGAGGTGTTGGGAATTTATGAGCTTGAAGTGAGCACACTTGTACCTTTGGTTTTCCTGCAGGGAAGGCTGATCCTCTGCTGTCTCCTGGGTGTTTGTGCTGGCTCCCCATGCAGAGCAGGCACAAACAGAGTGTGACAGCCCTAAAAAGATGTCCCTGGCTCAGGAAGATCTGGATTTGTGTAACAGAAAATCACCTGAGCAATGAAGGAAACTCCTGTTTCTGACACCCCAAAAATACACTCAGGGCTGGTGGCAGAACTTGGATCTTGGTGATCCCATTCCTGCAGGGGGAAGGGTCTGGAACTGCCCAACACAAGTAGGTTTCCTCATCAAACTCTCTGTCATCTCAGGACCTTTCCCTGTGAAGACAAAGCAGTACCCTGGCTCCCCAGTGATGCCATCTTGGACTCTGGTGGTCCTACCTCTCTCAGGAGCACCTGAGTGCCCACTCTGTGTGGCAAAAGTGATCCTGCTCCTCACACGTCTGTGATTTTGCTCCTGAAGCTGCTGAGATTGCATTTTGAGGCCTCAGCAGGGAGGTCATCTCACATCAGATGGAGCAGTGGTGCTGAGGCACTGCCAGACATGGAGCAGCAGTTGGGTAAGACAGGGGTACCTAAAGCCCTGAAGATGCTGGTGGACCTGGACTGTTCCAAAAGGCATGTCCCAGGCTCAGCATTGGTTATTTTCTGTTTTATCCACAATTTTCTAAGACTTCTGGAGCTGCAAACAGTTTGGCTCATGCCCCACGATCTTAGCTCATACAAAACTCTCATTGACGCCAATAATTTTCCAGCCCGTCATTCCCAGTGACAGCAGCAGTTTTGTCTGGGCAGGAACTCTGCCATGAGGGCACATACATTTTCCAGGGTTTTCTCAGGTAAAGGTTTTATTTTCCTAATTCTTTCCCCCCGGTAGGTGCTGAGCTGTCAGAATCACAGCCACGCAGAATTCCAGCTTAGTTAAAACAATATCCTAAAGGTTGCAAAGCCGAGCTGCTTGCCAAGAGCGAAAGTTGAATGTTCCACTCTCCTCACTTGACTATATTTAGTTCGGGATCCTAATGAAGTCTTTCTTTGTGCAATTTCATGTCTACAGGGCAACTGTGAGAGAGGACTTCCTAATTCTGTCAGGATGCTGGCAGCCCTTGTGCTGGGACAGCGTGTCCTCTGGGCCTCTGCTGCATGGCTCTTGTACAGTACTGGATTGTGCCGTGTGCTACTGGGGAGATCCTGTGGCATTATTCTTTATTTTCCCTTTTCCTCTCTTTCTCCATTTTTTTTCCTCCTCTATGAAAGGAACGTGTGTGTGTGTGTTGCAGCAGGTTAATTGCTGCTTGTTTTCCTGCAAAGACTTGATAATAACTCTGCTTGGTGATGGTGGGTTCACCAGAGTATTTGGGATTAAATCCCCCTTCCTTTTCTGGTGTCCAAATGAGCAAGCATGGGACGGTGAAACACAACATGAAGTAGTCCTCAGCTATAGGACCAAGCCATGGGGTGAAACAGAATTACAGAATCATTTGGGTCAGAAAAGACCTCCAAGATCTCCGAGTTCAACATTTGACTGATCACCACCATATCAACCAGGCCACTGAGTGCCAGTCACTTCTCGAACACCTCCAGAGATGGTGAGTTCACCACTTCCCTGGGCAGCTCCTTCAAATGCCTGACCACCCTTCCAGTGAAGAAATTCTTCCTGATGCCCAACCTGACCCTCCCCTGACACAGCCTGAGACCATTTCCTTTCCTCCTGTTCCTGTTCCCTGGGAGCAGAGCCCGACCCCCCTGGCTGCCCCCTCCTGTCAGGGACTTGTGCAGAGCCACAAGGTCCCCCTGAGCCTCCTTTTCTCCAGGCTGAGCCCCTTCCCAGCTCCCTCAGCTGCTCATCATAGGATTGACTCTCCATCCCCTTCCCCAGCTCCATCAAGTCTTGTGTCACCTCACTGTCCCACCATGCAGCACATTGCTGCCTTTCCCTGCTCTCTGCACACAGCTGAGGATTTGAGGATTTGCCTTCTTCCTCACATCCATGTTACATCACCACAACACACCAAAAAGCGTACAGAGAAATGTGAAAAAATCATTTCTCTGGGATTCTGCTGAGGTTTCTCAGCGCGAGGATGAGGCTGTGCTGGAAGGAGGTCTACTGTGTGGGAATGTCCCAGGATAACTCCAGCTCCTGGGGGCAAAACCTCTGGAAATCCATGGAGGAAAAGGCCATGCATGAGCTGCTTTTGCACTTGTATTCCAGCAGAAGTGCAGGGCTGGGCAGCCTGCTGTTCATCAGCCTCCTGGATATTCATCTCAGTCCCCAGCTGGCAGTAAATGTATTGTCGGATATCCCTCTAAAGTCATGTAAGTTATTGCTTTCTTGGAGTGCTTTTTCTACCTGTGAGTATTTCCCTCCCCGTTCCAGCATCTCACAAAGCTCTCTTTAGAGGCGCCCAGCTCTGCTAAATACAGGCCTTGCAAAATTCCAGGACACGTCTTCACTCGGCACATGAAAATTAGTGAACAGAGCGTCGTGAGACCTTTCTGTGCTCTCCCACTGTTCTCACTCCCACGACACCTGGCGTGGAGCAGCCGGGCTCGCGAGCGGCCGCGGCTTTGCTCCGCCACTCGCCGTTAATCAGCATGAGGAACGGCCTTCCCAGTCCATAAATCCCAGGCAAACTCCCTTCCCCACACTTTCTGTGGCGGGGACATGGGCAGGGTGTTCGTGTTAATCCATGCCCTCTCCAGCCTGGCCTTAGGGGAGGTGAGGTGTGGCTGTGGGGGCTCTGGGATATTGACAAACACGTTTCCACCTTCAGTCCCAGACCTGTTCTCCCTCCGTGGTCTCTGGGTTGCACACGTAGCCCCTGAGCACAGATTGTTCAGTCTCTGAAACCACAAACTAAATATTTGGGCTTCCAGCACATTAAGTAAACATGTGCTATCTACACCCCAGCTGCCAGGGGAGATGCTGAATTTGGGGATGAGCTCGCTGCATTAAAAATTCCTAAATATCCATGATCACTTAACTGGGGGATTGCTGTAAATAGCTGTAGCTGCTGAGCAGTGGTATGAAATTAAATCATAGGGAACAATAGTGATTTAAGTGGCATTTCTGGCTTTTTATGGGAAAGGGAGGGGAGCAGAGGCAGTGTTTCACAGCAAAAATTATAGAGATGGTTAATTCTCCCTCCATACCACCAGTGCCTTGGGAAAGATCATGGAAGATGAGCTGTTCTTCCTCAAAAGTTCAATGCACCGATGGAAAAACCAGGGAAAAACTAGAGTTGATAGAGGGAGTCAGCAGTGTCAGCTGTGGCTGTTGTGCAGGGTAGAAGCTCTTTGTTAGGTTATTATCACAGAGGATTGATTAACATTTGGGATGGACAAACACATTGAAATGAGGTGGTGAACCCCAAATCCTTTCCTCTGCAGCAGCTGAGCACAGCACTGGCTCGTGGAGGATCCCTCTCCACTCCTATCTCACCTCTGCTTTTTTGGCATCCCAACCACTGAGATCTCTTTGCCACCCACTGCTTTCCAGGTGGAGCTTTAGCTGGATTACTTTCAACATTTCTCCGAGTGCCTGAGGCTTTACCAAGTTACTCCCAGGGACTGTGCCCAGCCTTCATGGAAAATGTGTGGTGTCTTTCCACCAGCAGTCAGGGAAGTCAGATGCTTTGCCTGTGCTCAGCATCCTCTGCACCACACACCTCGAGCCTTGCCAAGGTGCACACGTACATTTCCCCACTCTGGATGAATCACCTTTAAGGTTTCCTCTAGAGGAGAATATTATTAGGGGTGAAGTGTTAAAAAAAGAAGAAAAAAAAAGCAAGGAGATAAATTCTGCACTCTGCCGTGCTTGGAGAGTTCGCAACATTGTCTACATTTCTAGATAAATCTGATTGTGGATATCACATATGCCTGAGCCACTTCTTCTCTTCTCTTCTCTTCTCTTCTCTTCTCTTCTCTTCTCTTCTCTTCTCTTCTCTTCTCTTCTCTTCTCTTCTCTTCTCTTCTCTTCTCTTCTCTTCTCTTCTCTTCTCTTCTCTTCTCTTCTCTCTTCTCTCTCAGCTCACAAACACACATAGGCTGTATTGCAAAATCTGGCTGATATGTACTCAGTGTAGGGTTGTGAAGCTATTCACCAGCATTTTTTGGACCACAGAAGACTGCTGTCCATGTACCCCTCTACACTTAACGGGGGTCAGGTTGTGATGCAGAGCTGAGACCTAATTCAGTTGTTTTAAAAGTCATTATACTGATCCATTTATCCTCCTGACCTGCAGACCACAAGTTGCCACCACTTTGGCATCCATGGGACCAAAACCAACAAGGAATCCAGGTTTGGAGGTTCAGCATTTCCTCCCTCTCAGCTGTAAAATGAAGCTCCTAACTAAAGCACCTCTGCACAGCACATCCCTGAGAGGGAGAAGGCACTGGGAGCCCTTGGGCAGCTCCAAAGCTGCCTCTTGGACTCCAGAACATGGAGAGAGTGAGCAGTGAACACAACAATCCACATTACCCTTCCCACAGAACAGTCCAGCTGGGCTCCAGAGCAGCACATCTGCATGCACACCATGGCATTTAACTCCTCAGCCCTGAAATAAAGGAACTCTTTTATTTATTAAGGTGCTTTTCTTCATCATGCTGCAGTGTCTGGATGCTCTCCCGTCATACAGGATCATTTCAGAGCATTAAGGCGAAAAGCATCAAGAAAAGCACATCTTTGTAGGAAGATTTCTAAGCTATTTATCTCCCTGGAGGGTAAAAAAAGTGGAGATACTTTGTATCTGGGAACTCTTAAATTCATATTTATACGCATTTCCCCTGGGGCGGGATTTATTGTTAAATAACAATAGGGGAACAGCATGATTTCAGCGAAGACATTTGGGCTAGTGAATGTTGGAGTGAATTCCACTTCAGCGTTACTATTCAAAGTCAGAGCTGCTTTTTAATTGCTTTAAAAGTACATCCTGAGCAGAAATGTCCCATCCCAGGCGCTGCTTCCCAGTGGCATCAGTGCCAGTGTGTCTTGCTTTGCTGCAGCCAAAGGCCTGCATGGTGTAAGTCCTTGAAATCTTCATTTTAGTAATGAAAAAATCTGGCAGAGGAGGAAAATATGGTATCTGAGGGCTTAGAGCATTTTAAAATTGTAGAAAACTTTTGGGTGTCTCCTCCTTTTTGCTTTTCCTGGGGGTTCCTACTGACCTGATGTGGGATGGTGCTGGTGATTCCCATCTGCTGGAGCAGGCCAGGTGCCTCTGGGGATGGAGGGTCCCTGTGGATCCCACCCTGGAGGCACTGGGGCACAGTGCTTGGAATTGCTCCTGTGCTGAGCTGACAAAGCCATCTGCCCTCACCATGGGTGGATATTTTGTTAAAGATGAGGAATCTCCCTTTTTGTGACAGAGGACTTGTTTTACATGTCCTCTTCTGGCAGTTCTTTCTGCAAACGTGGCCTCCTCTCCTCCCTTTCCCTCTGCCTACTTCCCAGTGCTGAGGGCCCCATGAGCTCCCCACAACAGCAGGATTTGTACCCTCAATTGTCAGAGTTGTCCCCTTTCCCCTCTCTAAGTGATATTTGCCTGCAGCAAAGCCCTCTGTGCACATCCCTGCCCTTGGGGATCCAGCCCCTTTCTTTCCATCAGGAAAATATTTACCCCAGGCAAATAGTGATGCAGAGTAGTCCCAAGGCTTATTTAAAGGGTTAAAACTCTGTGTGTCCCTGGTATTGAAAAAACACAGGGAAACCTGACCAGGCAGGTGCCAATTTATCCAAAGCTCTGTCCTTTCTGTGCTACACCTGCTCAAGGCACAGCAACGTGGAGAAGCAAATTTCCATCTCCCGTGAAGAAGAACTTTAGGGTCTCTGGGATCACGGCAATGCTCCAACATCCATGAGCCCCCTCAGGCATGCAGCTGACGAGTTTTCTCCTGGAAAAGCCCCCAGGAAAACCAAGAAGAAAGGAGTTAGACTCAGCTCTACTCTTTGCACGTTGTCCTTTGGTTGCTTCCCACGAGCAGCATCCAGGGATGGCCTCCCGTCCCTACTGCGGCTGCTCCGGCCGCCGCTCTGGCACACGAGGCAGCTTGTGCTGCTGTCCGAGTGCCAGAGGGAACGTCTAATGGGGTATTGTTTGTGTGTGTTCCTGAGATGGAAGTGATTAGCATAGAATACGTAAAAGGATCATGTCAGGAATGCTCTCCAGAGCTGCACGGTTAGCGGGCCCGCTCTGGTTCGCATTACAGGATTACAGCGTGTTCCGTAACTGCTCCGTGTTGGACACAGATTTGGGGCTCTTTCTCCAGTGTTTACAAACACGGGTGGGGGCTGAGTGAAAAATGCAGCCAACTGCTCATGGATTTATGGATCTCTATTCCATCAACACATACACACACATATGGATATTTATATTGCCTTCGTATCACGGCAGATACCGGAGGGTCCTTAAATAACCCCGCAGGGCTGAGCAGCTCATCCACGCTTCAGATGCAGGCAAACGACCCTGGAAAAGCTTGGCAGCTCTTCTTGCTCTCAACTGATAGACATGCTCTTCACCAAGAGCCTGGAAATGTTGCTCCTTCGAGCTCCAGACTAATTCAACACCTAAAATATGTGGAAAAGAGCTGTGCTGAGGTGGGAAATTCAAGCAGTCTGAGGCGTTGGAGCCAGTGAAGCTGTTAAAACATAAGGTAACGTTCAGGCTCAGCTCTCCAAAGCCTGATTTGTTTGTCAGCACAGCTACATTGACTCTTGCCTCGTGACCCTCTCGCACAAAAAGCCCAGGGACATCTTCCTCCCTTCCCATGCTGTGGAAGTGGGTTTAGTGGAGAGTCACTAAAACAAAGGGAGGGGGTGAAAGGAAAGAAAGCAAAACAAATCCAAAGCCCCAAAAGTTTCTATTGTGAAAGTGTCACAATAACTGTCCTGGGGCTAATTTTACCCATGGTGTAGCTTTACTTAGGTCAGCATGCAAAGGAAAAGCCTAATTCACCCCTGCACGACAGCAATTTTAAGCTGAGGCTTCTGGGAAAGCTGCAGTGGAGTTAAAGTGATGTTGCAGGGTGAGATAAGAGCCTGGTGCGTGACTCCACCAATGCCAGTGGACTCACATCGAGTCCATCTTCTCCACTGGAGACTCTGAGGAATGGTAACCAAAGTGCACAGAGCACATCCCTTGCAGGGTGGTTTATTTTGCCCTGGTCGTGTCTGAGCTCACTGACCCCAACTAACCAGACCAGGACTTGGTGGACCTGCAGATGACCCTCATGTCTGGATGAAGGGGGCATTTTTGGAGCAAGCCCCATGCTGCCATTCTCTTCTACCTTGACCAGACTGGCACCTGTTGGAGAGAAAGTGCTGTTCTTCATCATGAAATCTCCTTTTTTGTGTTCCTCTCTGCTTCTGTCTATCTCATCTCTTAATCCTGCAAGCTTGCCTTAAATTTGTCCAACTCTAACTTTCACACGGGGCCTCCTCCATTTCCAGTTCTACCTCTTCACAAAAATCCAGCTGGCATCTCTCTGCTGCTGACTTTCCAGCCATGAGTGGCTCAGAGGGAGATCTCACTTCTCAACTGACCAACATTATTTTTCTCTCCATGTTTCTCTGCTTCTTTCTCTATTGCATGCCAAGGATAATAAAGCTATGCCTCCACTCTTGTCTATATTGTGCATCATCTTCTCCTGGTCATCTCAGTGCCCTCTCATGCACGGTCAATTCTTGCAGACTTTCTGCAGAGCATCCCTAACACAATGGGACTCTCCCATTCCCACAGCTCAAGCTCTCATCCAGGATCTCAACTCTTGTCCTGCTTTCTGCAATACCCTTTCACCTGGTCTTCATAAGAAGCTCTCCATAGCTTAAAAAATTTATTGTCTACTTCTTTTTAAACCTCTCCTTTTGTGAATGTGGCCAGTCTTATACTGTTTTTTCCCTGTCGTCTTCTGCTGCCTCTTGAGTGAACAAGGTCAGTCCTCTTGATCAGCCTTTCTGCAGTGCCCAGCACAACAAGCCCAATGACCATCAGAACACAAGTAGCCAGCAGTAATATAAGAAAATCTGCAGTGCTTTCCATGGCAAAGATGTGAAGAAAGAAATCTGTTCTTCTGCACAGTGAAACACGAGGATGCTGGAAAGGATCCTGATTATGCCTAAATCCACAGCAAACCCCTCCCCAACCTCCACAGTGATTTCATCCTTCTAAGTTAAAGGGCTCTGCATCTCATTTACTTTCCCTCTTTTTATTTATTTTATAATTGACTTTTTGAACTTCTGCCTGAATTGGAGCCAAAGCTGAGAGTGACTTAATTCCAGCAGGATGTGAAGGCCTGGACCTTCCCAGTGCAGAGTCTCCCTGCTTGCTTTAGAGTGATGCTCCGACAGTTAAAGGGAGCCTGTGATCTGTCCAGAATAATATCCCTGTCCTTGGGAGAGTGGTAGAGTGGGATGGGATGGATCTTCTTCATTGCTGGTGTCCCCACAGCAGTGGCCTCAGTTGAGTAAATGACAGCATTTTTTCAGCTCTTATTACTCAGCAACTTATCAGATTCTTTCTTGGCCTTTTACTTTTTACTAAACTAAAGTTTGGGGGAAACAGGGTCACTGGTTGCTTTCTGGCCTGTGAGTGAAGCAGTGAAGGAGTCTGCCTGTTGAGATGAAGTAAAGATGGAGCTTTTGCTTGTGTGGATTTCAGGGTCACCCGTATTTTAAAATAGTTGAGATAGGTGCAAAATCTTCTTAAATCCATCAGTATGAATGGTTCTACCTTGGTAACCCATAATGGTTTCTCTGTTTGTGGAGCGTTAGCCACAATGGCAGTGAGCAGATAAAGATAGAGATTTTAGATGATCTAAATACAATATTCTTTCATTTTGCAGACCTGTGGTTCAGTTAAAGTCTTACACAAATTAAGTAGAGCTAATGAGTGAGAGCTAGAGGCCATGTACCTGTTTGAAAAGCCAGCTGGGCTGAAAAGTACGGGCTTGCTTCTTTTGTAAGAAATTGTTCTGATGTGTAGGGAAGAAAATTCACAAGTCTGACCCTGCAGCCCACAGTGAATTTTCATGTGCCGTGTTTCTTTATTAAGGTGGAGATGCCCAAGTTTCCTGCCAGTGGAGAGCAGGTCTGCAGAGAATTACAGGGCACTGTCTCAAGATAAATCCCCTGTAAGTCAGACAAGGGGAGATGCTGAGGGGAAGGTTCTTGAGTGGTGTAGCCAGCTTGTGGAAGTCAGCCATGATCATTCACAGCAGCTCCGGATGTGACACAAGGCCATTTTTTGGCTCCTTTCCGAAATTAAGCACTTCCGATGAGCCAGAGGAAAGCTCAGGCCAGATTTTATCTAACGTGGGACACAAAGGGTCTGATCCTCACCTGCTGGAAACGAGAGCAACGCCACTGACTCACACAGAGCTCCCAGTTCTGGGAACGTGGCCCAAACTACTCATTTTAGTCCAGGACTGTTGGCAAAACACGGCATTCACCCCCAAATTACGAGGAGCTCACTACCAGTCAGCGAGTTTCCAGCACGGCTACTTTGGCCCCATCACACGCTGCTAATCTCTTCAATGATTTATGTGCTCTTTTAAGTTTTAATTCTCCCTCTGTCATGAACCTTCCTCACTAGCAAGTTGACAGTTTAAATTAGTGTTTAGACATGGCTTTCATAATGTCAGCTTTTGTTTTGTCTCAGTCATCTGTTGGAATTCCTTCCATTGTATCTGAAGTGACTCATGACAATAAATGACTTCTTTCTTCTTTTGTTCTTAATCGGGGAAGAATGGAATGAACCATGCAATATTTGTAAAAGAGCAGTCTTAATTAGTCCTCAGCTGTAGCTAAAGATGCTTGTCTTGTCTCTTTAGCATATTAATGCAGGAAGCCATGCGTTCACGTGGGCAATTGCCATGTTCCTGAAAAGCCTTGTTTCAAGCCAAATTCTCCAGCGTAAAGGTATTCCCCCGGCTGAGCCCTGCCAAATGAGGAGCCTGTGCCCCGGGGCTTTGTGTGAGGCTGCTCAGGCCTGTGAGGAGAAAAACGGGCACACTCTGGAGTGACTCATCTCAAGGATTGGGTTTCTTTTTTGTTTTGTGCCTCTTAAAGGTATAAACCCTCTGAGCTGAAAGCTGGAGCTTTGCCTCAAAACCTCAGCTGCTGCCTGTTTTTTTCCCTGCTCCCAAGGGGGTGATGTGCATCGGTTATGGACCCCAAAATGTTCTTTGCAAGGTTGAAGTGCCTCAAATACTCAAGTGCTGATGAAAGAGCTTGGGTGGACTGTGTGATTATTTTGCACAAAATTATTAATGGCCTCTTTTAGGGAAAAAAGATATGGTTTTGTGCAGAAATGCAAAAGGTTTTATCTTGTATTGCCAAAGCTGCTGTGACCGTGTTGTCTTTAACACACTCCTGGACCCAGTGAATGGCAACAGCTTCTTCCTTCTGTTTTCTGTTTGTCATTTGGGAGAGGAAAATTGGTTCTGTAAGGAAGTGTGGGAAAATGGCATTCCCAGCTCGCCTCCCTGTTTGCTGAGCACTCTCCTAGTCCATGTAGGGCCATGCCCACGATGCCAAGTTATGCAGTAATTGTGAAACGCAGCTAAATAAAGGCTTAGGTTGAGAGCTGAATTCTCGCTGATTGTGTTTTGGGGAAGGGCTGTAATGTGGGTTTGGGGATGGGTTTGCAGCTGGCACTGGACTGCAGGCACTAAATTTCCTTTCCCTATAAATCTCCTTTTCCTGAGACCTGGTTTGTCCAGTGGTCTGGGAGCATGGCTTGTAGCCTTGTGTTGCTGATAAGGGGTTAGGTTCCCATTTGAGGACATACTTCCCACCTATCCAAATTTCTCTCCGGTTTTATGATTCATTCCCACATAATGAAGCATCCTGGATACATCACTTAGAGCCTGCTGAGGTGCTCCCTATTTTAGCTCATTAAAGAAGATGCTGTCACAGATCAAGACAACTGGAGGATGGAGAACCAAAATGGGTCATCAGGAACCCAATTCCTCAAATCCTCCCTCCTAGAGAAAACAGTTTTGTTTTGCAGGTTCTGACCCAAATCTGCTGCTTTTTGGAGAAGGAAAAATGAAGCACAGATGAACAAGGCTATGATGAGAACACCGGTGAGGGGCTGTTTGTAGTGAGGTGCACAACAACTGCCTCTCTGAGCCTAGAAACATATTAATAACACCATGAATTCTTCTGTGCCAGTACATGGTGCTCTTTATTTTAATAGTCTGTTTAAATATACATACAGATATTTTTCTTTTGCCCAGACCTTGTAACAAAACTAAATGTCTTAATGAACACAAGGAGAAAGCGAGCAGCTGGAGAAGGACATTAAAATGTACAAACCCAGCAAAGTCCTGGGGAAATCGTTGCAACTTTATCCAAAGTACTTTCAAAAGTAAGTCGCTCCTCTGGAACTGGACTGAAATAAATGCTGTGCTGCTTTCCCTCTGTGCTCCAAAGAAATCCATGTTCCCTCTCAGGGCTGTGGTCTTGTACAGTCTCCAAAAATATTCATAAAATTCATGGTGAGCTCTGCTGGATTGTGCTGTCACTAGGTTCATAACAACCATGGTCTTCTCTCCAGCCCTGTTCCCCACATCTTGCTAAGGAAGGTTTGGCAGAGCAGTTTTAGGGGAGCAAATATTCACTGGGAGAAGTGGTATCATTTCTTGGCCTAACTGGTAAAACTGAGGAAAGCAGAACATGTCTGGGACACAAATCTTTCTGCAGGTGCAGTAAGGGTTTAGGCAAGTGCCCAAACCAGCCTTGGAAATCCAGGTTTGTGCAGGCACAGATATTCTGGAGTATAAAGTTATGCCTCAGAGCAGACTTTGGGCAAGAATTTTATTTTTAATATACCGAGATGGTCTGCTCTCTGTCCATCTAAAATCTCACAGTGAATTTCTAAGAAAATGGTAAGATTGGAATGGCAAGGCCAGGGTGTGAGAGCACAGGATGAGTTCTTTCCTTGTTAGAGAGCTGTCACATCTTTTATTGACTCCAAAAATTACTTTCTACTCGCACAGCCCCACAAATCTCTGCTGTGATGGCACATGCCTGCTCTTCCCTAAAGCAGGAATTGCCGAAGGGCAGAAATTCACTAATATTGCTTTTCCCTACACCATCATCAAAGGTGTTCTTAGCTTGTTATCAGTGGAGGCAAACTTTTCCTTCCATCTGTGTCTACACTGGATTGGGAAGAGGAGGTCCTGACCATGATCAAAGCCTCAGGGTGATTGTTGCATAGAGGTGGTTCAGACTTCTGCTGGAAAAGCTATCCAAAGGGTTTATCAGTTTGGCACAGTGCTAATGTGGCTGGGATTTCACAGAAAAACTGGCAGCTTTGGATGCCTTTAAACTGTAGAGGAAGAAGGGGTTGATCATGTGGAAAGACTTCCAACCCTCCTGCAAAACCAGATACTTCTGTAAGGGCCTCTTAACCAGCACTTCATTACAGCTTTCCCATTGGCCTCAAACTCAATGTTAACCTTGGCCCTGGCGCAGAGAATATTGACTTTCAGGGTCAATAAATCTTAATATGGATCAAACTGGAAGTCATGTTTACTTACTTTATAACTCCTTTCCAGTGCAATTACTCTTTACACAATGCAAGGACATTCTGCACATTTTTCTTCCTCTTCCTCGCCATTTTGAGGTGCGCTACTCTTCCAACAAGAGCCTGGCCTTTCCAAGGCTGGGGTTTTCCTCCAAACTTTTCTGTCACAGCCACTTTGATTTCTGCTTTATTTATCTCCTCCTCTTACAAAAGACAAACACGATTTTCTTTTTTTTAAATTTTTTATTTTTTTTTCTGCCTCAACCCTAGCGCGGATCCGCGTCAAACGACTGCCTCCTGGCGTAGCTGCGCTGCTCGTCCAGGAACGGCGCGAGGTTGCATGGGATGCTAGAACCACAAAAGGGTTTTTTTCCAGGTTCCCAGGATTCTGAGCCGTGCCGCTGAACCACGCGACCTATCCCGCTCGGCTTTCTAGTAACGTGCACTTTCCTCTTTGTTTATATCAGCCAATACCTACAGAATTTTAATGAGCGTACAGTGAGTGGCCTGTACGTGGCAGGGTGTGTGCTGTTCCCATAATGAGGCATGTTTAGAGCCCGGGGCTACAGAGGCAAGGAGCCAAAGGATGTTATTATCGCCCCTATAAATTGTTCTCAAAATAAATAAGACGCAGAATGTTTCGCTTCGAAGGGAAAAGAAAAAAGGAAAAAACAACAAAAAAAAAAGGAAGGTTTGTGCTCTGGCGTCCTGCCCGGGGGGGGGGGGGGGGAGCAGGAAAGAGGAGGAAAAAGGGTGGGTTGATCTGTAGCCTTTTAATTTGAGTCACTGCTGTTGAGCACATGTGGACTCAGTGTACACGTGTTGCTGGGGCTACAGCCAGGCCCAGATGTGTCCGGGATCATAGGATCATGAAGTGGTTTGGGCTGGACATTAAAAATCATCTATTTCCAGCCCTTTTGCTGTGGGCAGGGACACCTTCCACTATCTCAAGTTGCTCCAAGCCCCACCCAACCTGGCCTTGGACATTTCCAGGGATGGAGCAGGCACAGCTTCTGTGGGCAACCTTTGCCAGGGCCTCACCACCCTTCCATGGAGAATTTCTTCCCAACATCCCATCTAAATCCAATATTTCCATTTTAAGCCTTTAGGGAATGGCTTTGATTTAATTAGAGAATAAAAGATGTGGAGAACTATTTGTGTCTACCTGCTGCAGTGAGCAAATCTAACAGACGAAGGGTCCCACTCACCTTTTGTTCTGTTATTCCCAAAAATCCACCCTGGACCATGCTCTATAATTGTGTACCCAGGAGCTGAGATGGGGAAATTGGTGCTCTTCACTAGGAAGCATCTGCCTGTGCCCTCATTGCTGGTGTCCTGGGTGACTGGTCGAGCTGGATGCATCCTGTATGGATCCTGTACAGGATTCCTGCCTTCTGCTCCTTCACTGCCATGGTATGAAGGTGATCAGGTTTGTCACTTGTGTGGTGAAGACAGAGAAAGTCTTGTGTCCTGCTTGCAAAAATCAGGATGAAATAGCATCCCTTGGAAAGTAGAAAGGTCCTTGTTCCAGGACTGTTCAGGTCAGTAAGAGACTTCCAATCAACCTGGCAGGAGGTGCTTGTGTTGAAAGCAATTCCTATCACAGAAGTGCTTTGCCTCAGCTGCAAAATATTCAGGTTTGGCCTTTGGGAGGAGTTGAACCCCAGCTGCTGAAAGCAGGTAATTTAAAGAGGAAATAAACACATGGCTGCACTGTGGCTTTCAGGGTTGGGTCCACCAAAAACCAGGCAGATCCATGGCTTGGCCTTGGTGGAGCAGTTGATTTGGAGAACAAGGTTTGTCCCATGCTACAGCTGATGAATTCCAGGAATGGCTTCCAGGCAAAAGCTGGTGAAGGAACCAAATGCCACGGGATGGTGTGGTGCAAGCAGGAAAGCTGCAGAGCAAGGTCCTGAGGACATCTTTCCTTCAGCGTGGCAATGGGACACAGCTGTGCAAGGGAATGTCCATGGAAGTGCAGCAGCCCCATGGCCATCCTCAGGCAGAAGGTGAATTCCAAGTGTGTGTGTGTGACCAGCATTACATAAAGTGCACTGGAAAAGGGAAGGAAACACCAAGAGCCAACTCTGTTTTGTGTCGGCCCCTCCAGGAACAGAAGGAAAAGATTAAAATCATTAGCAATTGGAAAAATCCAGTTTATTCTATGCATTAGCAGTGCTGGCATGCAAACACATCTTCAGAGAGCAGCTGCTGTCCTAGGGGGCTTTAATCCTTCCAAAAGTAGCATGAGAAGACCCAGTAGGTGCACTGCACATTTCATTGTGAATTCCCTGGTATTAATAAAAGAGAGGACGTTCCTGGGCTAGGGTTAGCCCAGCTCTCCCACAGAATAAATTTATGCTCTCTTTTAGCTACTGCTGAATACCCCAGAGCCCCCTCAGATACTTACAGAGTTTGGTGTATGATGGGGTAGTACCCAAATAAAGCTAGCAGAAGACGACACCAAAAAAAAAAAAAAGAAAAATTAAAAGGCGCCATGTGGGAAGTGGAATAAGAAAAATAAAAGCAAAGAAAACAACCTACTCCCAGCCCTTGACACCAGTGCTGACTCCCTCTTTCTTGCCTGCTCTTGAGACTTTCACCTAAAAAGGGAGAGGAGGAATCACCTTCGTCCCTTGGGCTAAATTTGGAGTCAGCACAGCATGTGTCGGGTGGGGATGTGATGGAGTGACTCAGATCTGCCCAGGAACCACAGATGTGCACCTTTGCATGGCTCCCTCTGTTGTGACAGCCCTGGTTGTGTGACACAGACCTCAGAGACTCTCCAGCCAGCTCCCAGCAGGGAGCACAGCTGCTGCAAACAGGTCTTCCCATGGAGATCAGGTCTGGGCAGGGAAGTGGGAGAGGATTAATCAAGTTTGTTGCTCCCTCAGGGCAGTGCAGAGGGAGCTGTGTGAAATCCACTATGCCATTTCCAGTGTGTGGTTCAATGAGGTGACCCAAGAGCTGCCTCCTGGAGCAAAAATGCACACGTGGCACTGCTCTTGGAAAGTGTCCATGGAATAGGTTGGAAATGACCTTTAAGATCACTCAGTCCAGCCATCAACCTGACACTTGCAAGTCCATCAGCAAACCATGTCCCCAGGTGCCACCTCTACTGGTCCATCTCCTCCTGGCAAAGGCTGGTGACAGGATTTGTTGATTGGAGCAAAATTGGGCACAAATCCCACAGGTGTGGAGGAGCTGGCATTTTTTGTCACATCATCAGTTTCGGAACCTCTAGGGTGTGAACCCACCTGCTTAACATCTGGATGGTGCTTTAGAGGTTGGGAAGGCAGTTCATGCCTGTCCTTTCTGCTAAAAACTGAGTGAGACACTTCACTGACAGGCAGAGCCTACAGTGAGAAGGTTTTCCATGAATCCATAGTTCCACAGATGAAGTTTCAGCAGCCCTGACCAACTGGCAAGTGTTCCCCTTGTCCAGTAAGTATTTGACATTTGTTGCTGGGATTTATTAGTAGTTTGGGGTTTTTTTCAAGTAGTTATGACTCTTGCCAAGGGGCTAAAGTCATTCCAGCTCCTCACCAGGAGCCTGTTCCTAGGAAGATGGTCTAACCTGAGAAGGAATGATCTGGAGTTTGGAAGCTGATTTCTGCTCTTCTGCAGAGAGAGGAACATGCTGGCACTCAGCAAGGAGCAAAGATGATGCTCCTGGGAGGCCTTTTAAAGGGTAAGAAGCTACTGAGGAAAAGAGGTAGGGAAACAGGGTTGTGGTGATCAGGACAGGAGGGAAGATGGGGGGACCCTGCATGGTTCAGGCTCCCTATTTTTCTTTTTTTTTTTTTCCTCCTAGTTTGGTTTGTGGTTTTGTATTTGCAGCTTGTAAAGCTGTATGGAAGGAATGTGCAGCTGGGGGCTTTCGCCAAGTTGGTGTCAATTTGGGTTAAACCAGAGGTCCTGGAACAGAGCCTCGTTGGGAGAGTGGGTGACTTGCATTAAGAGCAGAGCTTTCATTATTCTCCCTTCAATTGTGGTGGCTCCTCGGGGACCCCATTCCAGGAGCAGGGCCCAAACCCTCTTACAGCAGGCAATAACCTGGAGGCACGGCCTCCCCCTGCAGCCTGGCAGCCCCTGAGAAGCTCAGTGTCCTGCCATTGTCCTCCCCTGGCCTCCAGCAACGCTGTCCTGTCCTGTCAGCAGCAGTCCACGTGCTTCTCAGCTGGACCCCACCAGCGCCTGGGATCTGCTCCATCCAGGATGTTGACCACATGTTTTGTGAGGTGCCCAGCATGTCTTAGGAATGGTACAATGAAGACACTTTCCTTCCCCACTCCCTGGGGATTCTGCTGCTGGATTCTCTCTGCTGAGTGCAGCCCGCCTGACAGGGAGTCCCTGCCAGCTTCCAGCACCACTCAGAGCTCCTCTGAATTCCAGTTTGCCTCCTGGGATACTGTGTTTTGTCCCCATGCACAGTTAAAGAGGTGATCTCCTCACTTTCCTTCATTCTCAGGGTTAAACTGCTCACAAGGACAGGCTGGTTTGTGCAGGGGGATGATTTACAGTTAGGGATTTCTCTTGTTCCCTCTGTCCTCATATATTAAAAAAAAATTATTTTATGTTGGTACACAGATTTCCTTCCTCAGGTCACACAGAGGAGGTCTTCTCCAGGAGGGATTTCCCTAGCAACAGTCTCCTGGCTTTACAGTTTGTACGCCAAGGGATCTCAGAATTAGAAACGTGGCTTGACTGAGCCTTCTGCCCGGAGTCCCACCTTTACCTGATCTCAGCCAGACTCATCTCCCTTCACCGAAGGCCACAAGGCAGGAATGAAGTCTAAGGTAAGGATTCGTCTTTTAGAGCTAGAAAGGAGATATTGGCAGCTCAGAAATCCAACCCATTCCATCCTGAGTGCTGGAAGAATTGTTCTCAGGCCGCTCTCTCTCTTCCCACTGCTCACACAAGATCCCAGCATGGCTGCAAAGCCCACGTTTGGGCTTAGGGTGTGGAGGAGGGAGCTGGGCTTGTGTGCTCTCTGCACTTCACTAGGTGTGAAAGTGATGAGTTACACTCTGTTTTGGAACAGGGCAGCTCTGCCTTATTGCCCTTGTGCAGGTTTTCCCACTGGGCCTTTTTGGTGAGGGGGCACTTTCTCCTCTCCAGCCTTGCAGGTGTTTCTGCAGAACTCAAAAGCTGCTTTGACAGCTTGGCCCTCCTGGCTTGCTCCTCCAACTCAACTCAATTTTACAAAGTCTTCACGTGCCTGTTGTTCAGACTCCTGACCTTAACAAAGCAGTGTGATTGCTGTGACTGCAGGGAAGCCACCGAGCCTCGTGGTTTATTTACAGAAGGCAAATGCAACCAGCAGGTCTCAAAACTCACCATTGTTCCCCTATCAGCCCTTGGGCTGGCAAGGCTGAGCAGCAGCAAACACATCGTAAGAGACCACCTTTAATTATTGATATGCTCTCAAGGGGAAACCAAGATCTCTGACGAAGAGGAAACAAACAGAATATCTTTGAACTGTAAATCATGGCTGCAATAGCTTTGTTCTTTGTTTCGCCAGAGTTTTGTTTTATCTGAGATCATAATTTGTTTTCAGTGAAGCACTAGATTAAATTAATTGAGGTTTAGAACACTATCCATTTCCTTTTGCAAGTGCTTTCACTGATGGTATGATCTTATCTGACTTGTTACCCCTGCTGGCTCTGTTTTCCTGACCTCCCCTTAGCATCACATCTTTTAGAGCCATTTCTTTCTGTTCTCTGTCTTTTATTTTCTTTTTCCCTTTTCCTTTTTTATTCTTTTTTTTTTAAGTCATTGTTTAGTTTTGAAAATCTCCCCTTTTCTCCGGCTATTACTTCTTTCCTGTGGATAACTGGTGAACTCCCTCTCTGAGGGGGAAGACAAGACAGACTTTACAGGAAAAGGCAAATCCAGTGGCTACAGCACGACCTGGACCAAGCACCCCACTTTTGTGGAAGGAGTTGTGGTTGGTTGTTTGAGACCCCAGATGAAAAAGTTGATGCATACACATTTTGCAGCCTCAGTGGAAAAGGACAGGGATGCTTCTCTGGAGAAAGTGTTGAGATCCATTGCAGGACAGAGTTCCAGAATATTTGCTCTGCTGTTAATTCCCTGTGAAATTATTGCAGTTCTTTCCTTCAGCCCATCCCTAGGACTGGTCACTGACAGACACTGTCCAGACAAGCCTTTGGTTTGACCCAGTGCTGTCAGTGTTAAATTCCTGGGACAGTCTCCTGCAGGACAGGACAGCCCTGCACGAGTGGGAAGGAATTGCAAACCTTCATTGGATGGTTTGGGTTGGAAGGGATCTTTAAAGTCCATCCAGTTCCACACCCTGACATGACAGGGACACCTTCCACTATCCCAGGGTGCTCCAAACCCCCTCCAAGCTGGCCTTGGGCACTGCCAGGGATCCAGGGGCAGCCACAGCAAATCTGGGTACTCTGTGCCAGGGCCTCCCCACCCTCACAGGGAACAATTCTTTCCCAATATCCCACCCATCCCTGCCCTCTGGCAGTGGGATCCATTCCCTGTGTCCTGTCCCTCCATCCCTTGTCCCCAGTCCCTCTCCAGCTCTCCTGGAGCCTCTTTATGCCTGCAAGGGGCTCTGAGCTCTCCCTGGATCCTTCTCCTCTCCAGGTGAGCACCCCCAGCTCTCCCAGCCTGGCTCCAGAGCAGAGGGGTTCCAGCCCTCAGAACATCTCCATGGCCTCCCTAGACTTGCTCCAGCAGCTCGACATCCTTCCTATGTTGGTGCCCCAGGGCTGGACACAGAACTCCAGGTGGGATCTCAACAGAGCGGGGCAGAGGGTCAGAATCCTCCCCTCACCTCCTGCCCACACTGTGGGATCAGCCCAGGACTGCAAGCGCACGTTGCCACATCATGGCAAGCTTCTGGTGGCCACAAAACACCAAATAATGAAGCAGTGCCTGCCAATGTTTCAGCCCAGGCCTGGGGAAAGCTGAGAAATGACTGCTCAGGGTATGGAGCAGATCTTGGTCACCACGTCCTTAAATGGACAATGCTTCACCTGGAGCCTGCTGCTGCTCCTTCACATTGTTCTGGGCTGGATCATCTAGAAAGAGAAGGGAGTGAAGGATCTCCACAAACAACCTGTCATCTGGAAATTATTTGCCAAGATCTGGTAATTGAGTCTTCTTCTAGCCACTTACTGTATTAACTAAAATGAAAAGAAGAAGTAAAAATCGTGGTGTGTTTTGTTCTCCTGCGTATTTGAATGGCTACAATTAGAGTTTTTCAGATTTAATTAAAAAAAAAAAGAAAGAAAGAAAGAAAAAAAAGCCTGTCAAGAACCTATGTTACCTTGTTGAGTTGAAGTTTAATTAAATCATTCTGGTGTCACAGAAGGGCTATCCCAGAGACCAGGTCTGTCCTCAGAAAGCTTTTCACAGCCACCTAAGACACCTGACATCACTAAAGCCAGACCTTTATCTTGAAGCATTAAGTGGCTCTCAAGCACCTCACTTTCCCCACAGCACCAGGACAGCCACCAAAGCCCGGCTTTCAGCAGGGGTTTGCAGATATCCCTTACAGTAAATACTGTAAGGGAGCAGAGGAGGCTTCACTTTTGAGGATCTTCTCTCCCTTTCTCTTTTTTCCCTCTGATGCTCATTTCTGAAGCAGATTTTCCCCCCTCCTCACCCCAGCTCCCCATATTTATTTTATTACAAGCATTTTCGCTAAAACGATTAACTCAATTTAAAATTTCAACTGTTTCCTTGCCAAGGATTTTAGGAATTTTCATTATTTCCTTTGGGAATTCTGAGACTGCGGTTAGCCAGTTTGGAGTTCAAGACACGAGAAATGCCAGCACAACTGAGGACTTGGCTGTAAAAGCATTTTCAACATGAAAGAATTCCAGGGTTTCATAAAAGGAAGTGTAGTACTTGAAGAGATATGTTGATATAAGGAAGGTCTTAGCAAAATGAAAGCCAATCTATTATTGCTTAAGTATCAAAGAAATCCCTTTGTAAAGGTGTTAAGCCCTCCTAGAGAAACACAGAACGTGTCTATTTATTTGTTGTGTATTTAAATGGTTTATGTACGATTAAGGAGCCAAGCCAGTATTACTGAGCTGGCCGGGGTTTTGGAGCTCTGTGGCTGTAGGCAAACATCAGTAAAAAGGTGAAACTTCTCTGCTAGGATGTGTCTGCAGGGCTGTTATTTAACAGAGATTTCACCAGCCATGGGAGAATAGGTGCTTTTCTGAAAGGTGATCTTAAAAAAAACCAGACCCACTCTCTGCTGGTTCCAGCCTGCAGATCTGAGGGACCAATTCTGATTCCTTCAATCCCCGTGGGTGGAGGGTGATCCCAGTCTGTCACTGCAGCTAGAATTGCCTCAAAGTGATTTTATCAGCCTTATTTTGGGGGCTGAGCATAGTGACACTCTCTGCTCCTTTCTGCTCTGCTTGCAGGTGAGGAGGGAGTCCCAGGGCAATAAATCCCCCTTTGATGCTGGTGTGGATAGGAGCAAAATTGCTTTGCTTTCCTCTGCCTGGAGTGGGCAAAGTGCTCCTGGCACAGCCCTGGAGAGCTCCTCCTGCATGGCCAGGGCTGGGGATCACCACACCAGCTCTGCACAGCTGCAGGAACCCCTCTCCAAGGGCAATCTGTCCCATGGATCAGCCTGTCCGTGCTGGAATGATCCCAGGAGGATCTGGCTGTGCAAAGAGCATGCTTCTGACCCTATATGCTAAATCTCCTCTCAAAGCCCCTCCAAATGACCCTTTCCCATCCCATGGCCTGAGCAACACAGCTCCCCAGGAGCTCTGCAGGGCTGGGATCCTGCCCTGCTCATTTCTGCAACAGGGAAACAAACACTCGGGTTACCACGGGGTCCAAGCAGTGCTGCTGGAATCACAACAGGCTGTGCCCTGCCTCGTCCTCTGCTCCCTAAGCCACACTGGGGAGGTGGGAAGTGCAGGCTCTGCCTTGGCCATGAGACATGGGAAAGCTGTGGGAGCAGGAGGCAGGTGTCCCAGGGTGGCTGAAGGGGTGCCGTGCCTCGGCCAAATCTGCTTTGGCCAACATCTGCTTGCAAACTGGAGATGCTCTGCTTGGGAACCTCTGGAGCAGCGATCACCCTGCTGAAAAGTGACTTAACTGGTGACACTTCAGTGGGAGCCTCAGCTGCACTGCTCTCCCAGCTTCCCTATAAAAGTGGAGCTCCAGTGCTTTTAACATAAACAGGATGGCGAGCGCTGATCCTGCGCGGTTCCTGGTGGAAACAAATGTGCTCCCCTGCTGTTGCAGCACACCGCACGCCGTGGGGCTGTCAGCAGGATGGCAGTCCTGAGAGACAGCTCATTTCCCTCTGCTCTGGGAATGGCATCGCCTTCAACGAGCCCCCAGCGCCTAAGGAGAGTTTAGGTTTTGCCAAAATGTTGCCGAGCAGTGCCGTGTCTGTCCCAGCATCTCTGGCTCCTCTTTCTCTATATTGATACTCCTCACCTTGGGGTCAGCACCTGTTAGAGATGGGAAAGGGAAAAATAAAGGGGTTGTCTGCATTTTCATGGCAAATATGTCAGTTTGGACTCTCAGTCTTCAGGCTTCCATCTTGCCCCCAAAACGCCTGGTTTGCTGACCCCTCACCCCAACACCCTCTTTTTGCAAATCAGCTCCACTTGCAGTGCCTAAAGCTGGCCCCCTAAACATGATCATTCAAAATCTTTCCTGGAAAAAAAAAAACAAAACAACCACAACCCAACACAACAGAGCAAACCCCACAGCCTGGGCCTCCACTCAGGAGGAGTTTGGCTGAGCCAGATGCCACCAGCAAGGGACACGAACAATAGGGACTTGGTGGGGGGGCAGAACAACGGGATTGGCAGCAGGGGCTGAGCTCAGGAAAGTACACATGAGCTCTGGGAGATGGTGGCTGGGTGCTTGTGCCTCTCCAGAGCAGGAAAAACTGCACTTTAACCAAGTCAGGCTGATATTGAGGAGATTTTTCTCTCACCAACCAAAGGGCACTAAATTATGTCCCAGCAAACCCATCCTCAGCCCCCCCGTGGGGAGAGCTGGGCGACCCTGGGGATGCTTCTGAGGGGTCCTTGAGCTGGTGGGAGGGAAAAGGGAGGCAAAACCCCATGGAGAGCAATCCTGGACAGGCTCCTGGGGCTCGGAGCACGGGAGGTTTTGCCAAGTTCTCCACATACGTCTGCCATGGGAGAAAACCACACGTGATCTCTCAGAGACAGCTTGGAGAGCCCCCAGTTAATGTGCCCCCATGCAAAAGGTCTCTCTGTTCTCCATTAAAAGTCTCCCCTCAGTGTCTCTAATTGTAAACAAAACTGAAGTGAGATCAGAATTTATAAAAAAAAGAAAAAAGAGCCAAACTCAACAACCAAGCCCCAAAGGAGGCCCCATCCTTTTCCCCCCTCCCTTCTCCTGGTGCTAAAAATGCAGGTAATCCTGGTTTTATTTTCCTGCAACTAAATTTGGTGATGATGTCATGTGTGTGGCTGAGCAGAGCAGCTTTCTGAGTGGACAAGGAAGTCTCAAGGATGTATTTAGTATTAATTTATGCACAGCAAATAAAAGCTTTGGTACCAGAAGATGGGCAGCTCTGTACAGCAGATCAAGAGTCTATAGGGCTCAGGCCTGCTCTGTTCTGTTTGATCCTGAGACTTTTTGCACAAAACAGTGGCTTTTTACTCTAAAACCAGGCTTTTGGCACTAAAAAGGCAAAGGACTGTCCATGCCGAAGGTGGAAGTCCCTAGGGACCAACAGGTCCCACTTTGAGGGTTTGGGATACCCCTCTTTAAATAATAGGGACACCTGGCCACCAGAAAGGGTAATTAGCACTTGTTGTAGCCCTAATTGAGTGAGAAGATTTGCATCTCAGGTCATGGCCACCAACAGCCAAGCTGAAATTTTGTTTTCACATCATAGGAAAAAATACCAAGTGCCAAGCCATGTGGTAAACCAAAATAGCTTATGAAGCATGCAGGTTTTAGAACACGGGGAAGGATGAACCAGGAAGAAAAAAAAAAGTAGCTTTATATATAGATGCTGAAAAACCGAATAAATCACATGACCCAGCCCAAAAAAGGCTTCAGTGAGAAGTTTGTGTCTGGGATTAAGAGCACTAGTCATTACTTTAACTATGTATGGTATGTTCTCCTTTTGAGAAATGTGTACACCAAATATTTTAGCCTTTTCTCATGGAAGACTCCGAAAGGCAGAAAGCTTTTCAGTATTACGCAAATATTAGACTTTCCAGGACAGTGTTGGCTGGCTGGCTGCTTCCTGTGCTCCTATATTTCCCTGTGTGTGCCTGCATGTGTGCCCTCTGATTCTGTGCAGGGTTTCTGAGGTGGTTTTTTTTTTTTTGAAAAGGAACCTTCCTTTTCCTGTTAAAGGTGGTGAAATAAAGGGCAGATCTGAGCTGCGCTTGGTTTCTCCCCTGACTTCCACCAGTCCTGGTTGATAAAATGTGAAATATTTGATGGGGTTTAGTGTGTCTTGGAGCTACTGGACTTTATCTATTTTAATTTAATACCCCACTGTGGCTTTGGGAAGGTCATGGTGTGCTGAGAGCAGGATTTGACCCCTGGTTTAGCAGGTTTATGGACAAACCAGCCTCTTTCCATCTCTTGGATAATTCATATTTATGGGGTGGGATTTAGGGCACTTCAGGACTTGCCAGTGTCCCCAGGTGTCCCCTCACAGCCACTAAGGTGAGCATCACACTGGAGATACACGAACAAAAATTTCCCTCATAAAATAAGGACTGCAAAATTAACCCAGCCAGGCTTGACCTCTCCTGGACGTGCAAATGGAATCTTGGAATCACCAAGGTTGGAAAAGCCCTCAAAGTTCAGCGTGTCCTGCCTTTCCCCCAGCACTGCCAAGGCCACCACTCACCCACATTCCCAAGTGCAGGATGCACTGCCCAAGGGCGTGGATGTGGAAAGAAGCTCAGGAGATGTTCTTGCTCTCGCTGATGCTGCCATCAGCTGTCACGAGGCCTTTGGGAAGTCACAGGGTGTCCCTGCCAGGGAAATGGGGATAATGACACGGAGTGGCTTTGCCACGTGCTCTGAGCTTTGTTGACAAACAGAGCAGAGTAAAACCAAGGTATCCCTCTGTTATTATCTATCTCACTTAGAAAACTTCTCAAAGAATATTTTGCCCATCGGTTGTTGATAGAATCCCGGAACAGTTTGTGCTGGAAAGGACCTTAAAGACCCCTGCCACGGGCAGGGACACCTTCCACTGTCCCAGGCTGCTCCAAGCCCTGTCCAGCCTGGCCTTGGACACTGCCAGGGATCCAGGGGCAGCCACAGCAAATCTGGGCACTCTGACCAGGGCCTCCCCACCCTCACAGCCCAGAATTTCTTTCTTATGTCTAATCTTAAACTATTTGTGTCAGTTTAAAGCTACATTATGTTTTCTGTTAAAATAAGCCTCTTTTAAAACCTGGACTTACCGAACTGTGGTCAGCAATTCTTCATGTTCCTTCATTTACAACCCCCTCCCCTCTACAAGAAGCAAGTTGTTAAAATGCTTTAACTGACCAACAGCTCTGTTGTGCTGGTAATGCTGCTTTGGGGTACTTTGATAAATTAAAAAAAAAAAAAAAAGTGATTTATCAAATTTCATTTGGCCTTCCCCTGTCCAGACAATCTGCATTGCCTAAGCTGGGATTGGTCTGGACCTGGAGCTCCCTCACTCTGCGTGGTGGTTTTTGCATCTCTGCGGCTTCTTTCACTGCTGTGAGCAGCTTTTGGGACTTGCACAGGCTTTACTACACCACAGGAGTTACACCAGTGCCAGAGTCCTCCGTCTAGACAAGCCCTTAAACCTGATTGCTTCATTCCATTACTGATAAAAAGCACTAGACATGAGAATGAGTTTTCCTCTCCATCCTTTCTTTTTCTCTTTTTTTTTTTCCCCTTATATCCCCGAGGAAGGAAGACTTGATTTTTTTCTGATCCACCCAAAAGAAACCACAGCAACCACAACTGCAATTATATATATATATATCTTTTAAAAAAACCAAAAAACCTTTCTGGCAATTCGTTTGCATTCTTTTTTAAGCTTCTTTGCTACATGTAGAACAATAAATGATTTAAAAATGAAACATAAAGGCATCTGTTTGCACTATATTTGAATTTAAATTGGATAAAGCTGAGAGGGAGCAGCTAGTGACTAATACCAAACAGTGCCCAAGTAATAGTATGACGAAGTTAACAGGACCCAAGTTAAGCTGAGTTTCTTCCTAAGGCAGGAAAGACTCCTTTTCTTAGCTCCCTCTAAATGTCACACTGACTTTTTGCAAGATGGGGCCAAAATATTTATTTTCTAAAGTTATTTTTGGTAAAGAACAGTTTTAGGTCTTTTTTTCCTTTGTCCTAAGAAGATGACAAAGCCAATGAACATTGACACCAAGGGATTATTGTCTGGTGGCTTGGCTGCTGCGAAACCATCACCAATATAAAATTCTCACATCAAAGTGTTTCAGTGACTTACTGGAGAAAACTGAGCACAGACCAAAAGCGACGGAAAAGAAACATCTGGATGTTTTCCTTGGTTTCATCCCATTCCTTCAAACCTCTCGTGCTGCATTTCTGTTTCCAGCGGGGCCAGGCTGTAACTGGCTGATGGTTTGGGGGATGCAGGACTGGGGGAAAAGTCATGGCTTTGTCCACAGGCTCCTGGAGGGAGAGCAGATGCCCAGAAGGGCAGCTGGCAGCTACGGTTACATCCACTGAGATCCACGGCGTTGGATTTGATCTTATCAGCACCACATTTAAAAAAAAGTATCAGTTCCACCAGGCCCATAACCACAGCTCTGGTGTAATTACAGCAGTCTCGCAGCACATTCACACTGTAGGATTATCCCTGGCCTGCCAGCTATAAATTATGCTCTAAGTACTGCTCATAATGAAAATAATGGCATCCTCGGAGCGGCTACCAAGAGCATTTTGAGTGCTTGGTTATTGCAAAATGATGGAGCATTTGTAATCACCCCATTGTTATGGTTTGGTTCTCTCTTGCACTTGGAGTGGTGGCGGTGGTGGCAGGGAATTTATGTTCTTATTTTCATATGTTTCCATCTTTTTTAAGGCTTTTAGCACTCAATAAAGCTTAGGTTTTCATGACAATATTCAGACAAGCTAGTTAATGAATCAGAGTCTTTAGCAATCGCAAACTGACTTTAAATGAAATTTATATTGTGAATCTGAGAATATTTAGCCCTTACTAATTTTAAATTCATTGCCTATCTGCCTCACAAATCAGGATTATGGGCAGAGTAAGTGCTCATAGCTGACCCTGGGGCTATTTTCTTATTTTAGTAGGTAAAAGAGAAAAATACAGATTATTCATCAGAACTGAAGGCCTCGGTTTCCACGTAGCAAGCAGAGATTTGAGGTTATGTTGCCTATTTCCATTCTCTCTAAGATATTCCTTCAATCAGCAACATCCATACTGTTGCCTGGACCTGCTGAAATGGGAAGACTTTTCCAAAATGGAATTGGGGATAGGTTGTCCAAGAGTGGGCACTGATGGACACAGATGTGCTCAGTGGGGTATTCATGGTTTCCACACTCACAGGTAGTTTTGTTGTCATACAAAAAAGGAATTCAGCCTTCATGGGCACTTTTGCATATTTTGCCTATGATTGTTTTAACTTTTCAAGATTCCATTGCTATAAGGCATAAAGATTTCTGTGGCACGTGGTCTCATGCCTCAGAGATGGGACAGGAGCCGGGCTGTGAAAAGTTAGATTAATGAGCTGAAAATGCTTCTCAGAGCTGACAGATGATGCTGGCCCTTTCCCTCCACTTTAAATTCAGTGCTAAGGACCAGCCTGTGACAGGGAAAGTAGCAGGAGCCTAATTCCTCTCAAAATAATGATTCTTGAGATCTAACATGAGTGATGTACTCAGCTCTTGATTGCCACAAGTTGTGATGATGTGAACTCTGAGCACACGCTTACAAATGAAGCTGTGAAAACACTCAAACATGGTGAAGAACAAAAAAAAAACAACTCAGTGATATTCTTCACTATGGTGCCAAGAAAGGGCAGGCAGGAATTTGCCTCTGATGTCTTCTTTATCCAAGGAATGGGTATTTTATAACCTGGAATGTCCAGTCACAGAGCATTTGCAGGTAGGGGAGGGGGATTTACTGAACCAATCCAGCCAAGACAAAGTGTGATAAAGAGAAAAACAAATTAGATGCATTCCCAGAATCACAGAAATATTAGTGGGAATTATTTTCTGAAGGGCTGTAGGTTCTGCTTGGAATGGGATCAGTGATGGCTTTAGCTGAGTGTTCAGAACCTCCAAGGAGGGAGATTGTCACCACCTCCTGAGTGACCTGGCCCAGTGCTGCACCACCTTCAGATGAAGGTTTTTCTACTGGTGTTGAATCAGAGCACCTTGAGCTTCAAGACCTGAGGAAATGCCCCAAACTGGACTTGATATCCCAGGTGTGGATTCATCTGCGCTGTACTATCAGACTGGTGGGATCTACCAGTAAAGCAGGATCAGGGTTTAGTCAGGTTCCCCACAGTGGAATGACACCAAAAGTCAGAGCAGACCCAGACAAGTTTCTTCCTTGCCCATGTTACTTCTTATGGATCTCAGCTGGGATGGTTTGGATGTGGGTTGTGATGGAAGACTCACAAATTCCTGAGTGGTTGTAGCCAGAACTGTGTTTGGGTTGGATCCGTGAAGTTTGTAGTGCTCCACAAGGGTGAGTTATTTGTTCTAGCAAATGTACAAACAAGCAGACAAACAAAAACAGAAACGGAAAGAAAATCTGAGCTGGTCCATCAGCAATGGGATTAATAAGCCTTGGTTTCCTATGGCTTTGTGATTTCAATGTGAGTGCCCATGTGGATTTGATGAGGTTTCATAAGAGTTGATCTCCTGCTTCAACTTTTCTCTCTGGCCACCCTTTTATTTTTTCACTGACCTTGTAGGAACTTAACATCTTGAAGATGTCATCAAACCCAGCAAGAAAATGGCAGGGAATTCCACAGTAATTGGTGAAGAGTGAAGGGCAGATGGACATGTAATCTGATCAAACAGGGCCTTGTTCCTGCAAGAATCTGGGCTAAAAACATGTAGATGGAGGTAATTAGACATCTTTGTGAAGCCTGTGTTTATTAATATATAGATCCTTGTCTGCCTCCCTGCAGAAGAATTTGTTGTTCTCTTTATCAGAGTATTGTGATTTATGAGAAGAGGAGCAACTGAGAAGGAAGAATATATTAGACAGGAAAGAGTTTGTAGATTTGGGAGCATATTTGTCCTTACTTTGCAATCACTGGCTTAAAGCTGAGAAATAATTCGTTTGAGAGCCTCAGGGGAAAGAAAATTCTTAAAATAAAAATAGTGGGTAGAGGGAAAACTTCAGACCATCAGTGAGGAAGAAAAAGGGTTAATCCTGTCTGCACCAAGCAGCCATTTCCTTGCTTCCAGCTGAAAGGCAGAAATGGCAGGGAAAAGAGGTGAAATGAGAAACGTGTTCACATTTCTGAGGGGCTGCTCCAACACACGAAGCGGGAAGGTGGCGGGAAAAGCCGGCCCGAGTGCGATGGCAAACAAACAAACAAAAAAACAAACAGAAGGGCTTTGAAGGTGGGTGGCTTCCATGTCCGACTGTTTGCCATTGACTGAAACAAAGTCGTTCTGTGGTTTGTAATTGAGCGGATGCAATGGGAGCGCTCGGGCCTTTGATGATGGGTGTGGTTAGACGGCATTTAGCAATTTTGGCGTGTCCCGCTAAGTACGGAGTGGTCCCTATTGTGGCGCTTCAGTCTGGCCTGCGAGGTGGCCAAAGTGTGTGTTCGGGTGTCAGCCCAGCGACAGCAAACCTCCTCCAAGTGAGAAGGAGCTACAACCGGGCAACTGCTGAGAGGAAAAGAAAAAGCAGAAAAAATCCCCACTTTTCTGAGCCCCAGGAGATAAACCCGAGGGTTAAAGATTCTGCCTGGCGCCTCTTGCTCTCTTCTCCTCAGGAGCTTCCCAAAGAAGTCATCGGCGAGGCGGTGCTTCCCAGCGTGGGGTGGCAGAGGAAACAATGAGTCAGGTGAAGAGTCCCAGAAGAGCGTTTCATAAGCCCTTGGAAGAGAAACCGAGCAGCGCTGCCTGAAATAACTCCGGGTTGAGAACCCGAGAGCTCGGAGAGAAGCAGCCAAAGCACACTGGCCTGAAGGAACACGGCCAGGCAAGGCGAGGGAAGCACGGGCCCGGGTGCTGGGCTTACCCAGGAGGAGGACAGGAGATGCCGGGTCTGTCACAGGGCCAGGCTCTGGAGCAGTCCCCCTGAATCCCTCGTTTTCTGAGTCCTTGACCACAGTGATGGATGTGGGAGCAAGGACAGATGGATTGAGTTGCTTCAGGAATGTTCTAGTCTTGCACAGGCTGGAATGAGGGAGAGCAAAGTGACCACTGCTGTTGGCCGGAGAGGACATCCCAATTTTACCTGCCAAGGACCTTCTGTCCCTGCGTGAGAGGGAGGGTGAAGAGAGAGGGGTGGGAGGGAAGGGAGCAGATGGAGGGGAGGGAAGGTTTGCAGCAGCATTCTTCTTGCTGAAGTCAACTCATTGTGGCTCCCAGGGGAAGAGGTGAAGGACCCCACCATGCCGTCCAAGAGGAACTGATCCATGACATTCATGTTCCTCGTATTCCACCCCAAAATTTTATATTTATTCCCTCTTTATGCACGTCACCTAAGTGGATCATCTTCTATGGTGACATTAATGGGGGTTTGATCATTTTTGGAGCCTGGAAATTTGTTTGGAGCATATTCTCAGCCTAAATCCTAGAGGCTCCCTCCTCTGGTATAATTAAGGTCTCTCAAGGAACTATGTATGTTACAATAAGCTCCATAATTCAACACAGGATAGAGCCATCTGCCATGTCAGGATTCATAGATTTCTATAGGAAATTTAGCCTTGGATCTTGCACTGACAGTGAAAGGCTCAGTTAAAAACTGAGGCTTTGCTCCCTCGCACGATACTGTGACAGAAAAGAAATTAAGCTGTAGAACTCAAAGTCAATCCCATTTGTATAAATAGGCACTGCAAAAATCCAGAGCTGCAGCTAACCACACGTGGACTTCTAACTTACACGGCAGCTCCTCGCTGGCAGAGACAATTCCGAGCCAAAACACGGCATTGTTGGTCATGGAGAGCACCAACTGTCCTTGCTCTAATTGCAGGGAAGAGATTGAGGATTAGGAGTTCTTTGAGTTCAAGATGGCTGGCAGCTTGGTGGTGTTTGTACATACATCAAAGGCTGTGCTTCTCCACAACTCATTAATTTGGGTTGGAAATCTCACAAAAGCAAGTTTTCCAGAAATTCTGTGTTCTGGTTTTACCCAGACAGCGGCAGTTGTGACAGCAGACCTTGGTCTGGGCTGGCAAAAAGTACAGAGGATGACAAATATGATACTGGTGTCCTGTAGTAAGCAAAATAACGACTTTTGATCAAAATAGTGACTTCAGTAGATAGTACGTAAAGAGGACTCACAACCAGAGCATGAATCAACCCCAAAGTAGTAACCAAGGTCTCCTGAACAGCTGTGCCCTTCCTCTACTCCCCAGGATACCTCAACCCCAAACACAGACCTTCCATAACTGGGGATTTAGGCCAGACATGGCACATTTCTAAGCCAGATGACACCTTTGCCCAGGTGACACAGCCTAGGGCCAGGCCTGGCACTGGTGTGGAAGGCAGGAAGCCATTGGCCAGGGCTTGGGTCAGTCAAAGGTTGGGTCTGCCAACTCTTGGGAACATCACACTGGAGATATGTGAGATGCTGAGACAGGCAGCTTCAAGTCACTTGGATCATTCCCAGAGTCAGGCAGGAGGCAGTGTCAGCGAGCAGACAGCCCAGGGTTCAGGGGTGTTGCAGCCGGGCCTGGCTCTGATGTTATTTTCTCAGTATTTTTGGTCTATCCCCTTCCATTTCTCCAGGCCTCAGGTGTCCTGGCTGCAAGGCAGAAATGAGCAAATAAGTGCCCTGGAGGTGAAATCTCACCTGTATGAGTGCATCAGCTGGAAAATCAGAATCGGGGCCTTTCCCTTGGGAGGCAGCGTCGCAAATTCCATTCAGATTATTTAAAAAACATAGCGATTTGGTTACATAACGAAACCCAAGGCAGAATGAACCGGAGTATTTTGCTTAAAAGGCCAACATGTAAACTAGCTGTTTTGCTTAAAATAAACAGGGCTCTCCAGAGGACAGAATTTCTCACAGTCTCCTCTGGGCTGGCCGTGTTCCTGCAGGACTTTGCTCCAAAGCAAAAGGTTTAGATGCTCTGGGGCCTATGGCAATATGAACATGCATTGCCTCCAGCTGGTGAGAAAAGTTGAAGGTTATTGTGTTTCACAGGCAGGATGAGGCCTCCAGAGAGAAGGAGATTCCAACTGCGCAGCAACAAGTGGCACACTCAAAATTCCACGCTGAAATTCGTTATGAAATGATGCCATGGGCTGTATCCCATGCTTTGCTTCAAACCTTTCTCAGGAAAGTCATTAAAATAAAGAAGCGTGGCTGAAAAGCTTTTCATTTCTACAAAGTCCTTGGGTTTATGGGGTTTAGCCTGGAGAAAAGGAGCCTGAGGAAAGTAATTCTCTCTTTCTACAACTACGTGGAAGGAGTTTGTAACCAGGTGGGGTTCAGTATCTTCTCCCAAGTCACAGGACAAGAGGAAATGGCCTCAAGTTGCACCAGGGGAGGTTTACATTGGATACTGGGGAAAATTTCTTCATTCAAAGGGTTGTCAAGCACGGGAAGAGGCTGCCCAGAGCAGGGGTGGAGTCCCCATCCCTGGAGGGATTTAAAAGTCATGTGGATGTGGCACTTGGGGACATGGGTTAGTGTTGGCCTTGGCAGTGGTGGGGAAATGGTTGGGCTTGATTATAATAAGGGTCTTTTATGAATGATTTCATAATTCTAGGGTTTTTTATTTCCCTTTCTTCCACCTCATGCTTAATTGGCTTTTTGTCCTGAAGAGATATTTCAAAAGTAGTTTTTGACAGATCATGGAGGGAGAACCACACTTCCTGATCCACCTATCCATCCCTCCATCCATCCATCCACTGCTGACCTGAGAAACATTTCTGTGCTGAGACAGGTTTCCTGGAGGAGGACATCTGTAGAGAGCTGGGATCGCTTCACTGCAGCCTTTAGTTAAACGGGGTGCTATTTTATAAAAGGGGACAAATCTGGGCTATTTTTTGTATCAGGGAGAGACAAGAATGAACTTTGGGCTACAACAGCTCTCTGCTTTCACAGAATCCAGATGCTGAGATCAGCTTGATAGGAAAGCAGAATGGCTTTTATGAGACAAAACCTGACTGATCTACAGAAATGTCCTTCCATCACCACCAGTTCCTAATGGACATTAATGCCCCAAAGTTATGCCTCTGGATTGCTTTTTATCTTTGTTGTTCTTCTTTCTAGACTCCCCATGAATCCTTTGCTCCTTCCTGAGCTTTCTCCAGAAAGAGAACTTCTGAACCCAAGCATTACAAGGGCCTGGAGTGACAGAACAAGTGGAATGGCTTTCAGTTGACATTAACAGATGAGACACAAGGAAGAAATTCTTCCCTGTGAGGGTGATGAGGCCCTTGCACAGAGAAGCTGTGGCTGCCCCTGGATCCCTGGAAGTGTCCCAGGCCAGGCTGGACAGGGCTTGTGATAGTGGAAGGAGTCCCTGCCCATGGCAGGGGTAGTAACAAGATGAGCTTTTAGGTCTTTTCTAACCCAAATCCGCCTGTGAATCTGTGACTCTATGTTTCTGTGATTATACCCAGCTGGAAGAAGGAGGTAGAAGGTAGAAAGTGGTAGAAGGAGACAAGGAGACAATGAGAGAAGGAGACAATAGTGACGATCACTATTCCCTTCTGGAGTCTTCCGTAGCCCACAGCACGTAGGTGATGCGGTGGATGTTCAAGGGCACCAGCATTCCATTTCCCTCAGCACTGTAGCCCTCCCTGGTCCGAGGATAATTCTGAATGCTGCCATAATTAGGGCTGTGCCTTGGTGTTAACAGAAAATCCATCTTGGACTCCCGTGACTCAGCACTGCGGCATATCACCCCCGCTCGGCTCCCCGCGAGCCATTGTCTCCCAAATTCAAAACAGAAGGTCGGGTAAACAGCAAGCCCTGACCTTTTGGGAAGGTTGGGGTTTGCACCACGCGGAGGGGCTGGCAGGGGGAGGAAGCCTCCAATTCAGCTGAGCAGCGAGGAGCTGGAGCAGAGCAGCCAAAAGGATGTGGCTGAGGAAGCTGAGGGCAGCGCGGCCGTGGGCGATGAGTTGTGTGAGAAGGGTGTAGGTGAAGTGGCCAATTCAACAAAAATAAGGCTGGAGCCTTCCCCGTCCCATGTGTCTGACATTGGCTGAAATCCTCAAACAGATTGGGGGTCCCAGGTGGACGTACTGGGTGCTTAGGCAGTACCTGCACGACAGCTTGGAAGCTGTAGAGCATTTGCTGTGGTGGTTTCCTCTGGAAAAAAAAAATAGAAAAAAAAATAAAAGGTCCCCCAAAACAAAGCCAAACTGTAAAATAACAATGTGTTGAATTAATTCTGCACTCTGGGAACGTTGAGCGGCTGGTGGTGAAGTCCCAGGAATGTGATGCTGCTGCTTCACAATTCACCCTCGCGGAGCTGGGGGTGGTTCATTGTCTTCCAGCTGCACGCTGAGGGCCCGGGAAAGAGGAAAATGCATCCACATCTCCCAGGAAAGTCAAGATGTCTGTGCTTCTTGGTCACAGGCAAAGGATTAGTAAAGCACCATTAACCCTACTATAAAAACACACCAGTTAGGGCTTCTTTCATCCCAAACAAAGTTTATAAACAAACCCTTATCACTCGGAGAATGTTTATCTTCATGTGCTATAAGCGGATTCCAAGAAAGCAACAGTAGCTAATGAAATTAAATATGATGTTTGGAGGTACATTTTCTTCACTTAACTAATTATGCATGCATGTGTGCGTGCCTGTGTATTTAAAGAGAAAGAAGCAATCCTGGGGTTTGGTTTAGCCTAAATCTCCAATTCCATTAATGTAGAAGCCTGACTGATAAACATGGAAGAGTAGGAAAGAGAAAGAAGAAAAAGTCTCTCTCCTCTCCTCTCCTCTCCTCTCCTCTCCTCTCCTCTCCTCTCCTCTCCTCTCCTCTCCTCTCCTCTCCTCTCCTCTCCTCTCCCTTTCCCAAGCCACCTCAGAGTTTTTCAGGCCATGCTCTGGGAGGATTCTACACACATTTGTAATTTATGATCACTCACTTTAGAAGCGATTAACGGCAGCAGAAACCTAATTACAGCCTCCCTGGCTGAGTACAGCATCCTTTGGGGCTGGGGTTTTAATTGTTTTCTATTTACATTCAAGTTTCCAGGGCCTAACAGCCCAGCAAAGACCCCCAACTAACCCCTTCTCCTAAAAGCTTCATTTATTCTTAATAACATGTTTATAGACCCAGCCTCATTTTTCACAGGAAGGTCACGTTTGTTATCCACGATTGTTAGGGAAATGATTAAGGAATCCCGGAAACGGTGGAAGTTCCTACTGAGGAACTGCACAAATGTCTGTTAGCAAAATGCTCTTTCCAGCCCGTGGACATGGACAGGAGGATGCCTGTGGCATATGGGATCTGTACCCGGGAGAAGAGCAGGAACTGCCTGCATGGTTCAGCTTAATATGCTCTAATTAGTCCTCTTGGCCTTGACCGAAACATAAATTACTGCCATCAGTGTTGTTTTTTACTAAGGGGAAAGTGGAATAGGTTCAACCCACCTCACAGAGGTAGGAAAATATTATTGCAGACAATAAATTTGTCAGTACTTTATTTGGGAAACTCGAGTGCAGTCACTCTGTCGTGCCAGCATCCCGGCAAACACGGAAGCTTTCAGATAGAAAGATAAAGGTCTCTCAAAAGAAAATCTCCTTAAGCAAACTGGAAGCACAGCTCTCACTGAGGGAAGCTGGTGGATTTGTATTTCACATTTACTTATTTGTGTTAAAACTGGAACGACCATTCAAGGGTGAGGAGCTCAGTGTGGTAGGTCCTGCATCACTTCAAATCAATTATTTTGGTCCAACTGCAGTGTGGTTACAGATGGCCACTGCTGGGAACAGACAGATGATGCTACCCTGGTGTTGAAATGTTTGTGACACTCAGTTTTGATGGAACATTCATTTCGAATGAAAAGAAATTTAGTTCCCTCTTTTTTTCCTAACCCTGCTTTACTGGTTGTATTTTCCTCATCTTGTTTAATGCATGCCTAAAAAGAAGGGGGCTTAAGGTGTGACTTGTAAGCAGAATTTAAGGGTTTTTTAGAGGAGCTCAGATGCAAATTTAGGTTGCTGAGAATTGCTGCTCATCAGCTGAGCCATGACAAGGGAGCAGTGGATGTGACTCCAGATGCCAGGCAAAGAGCATTTCCTTGAGTCCCTCTGAAGGGCTTTTCAGGACAGCCTTTAACTCATGAGAAATAATAAGCTAGACCCAAGCAACTTTTCTCAAGATAAAAATTTGGTTGAAACTGGAACATCCCTCCAGGAACTTCAGCTTGGAATTGTCATATCCTGATGAAAACCCCATTTGTCACCAGGACACTCCTGACATCTCTTCCCTGAACGGCTTGAATTCCCTTCGTAAAAGCAGAACAATTAGATTACTTATTATTTATAGTAAGGAAAGTTGCACTCGTGCTTCCAGGTCTGTTTTGGGTGCTCACAGATGCAACTTTCAGCCAACATCTTTTCATCACCATCTGCTGCAGACAACCTGCAGAGGACACTGATGTGCTGAGAGCCCAGACTGGGGTGTAAGGAAGGACTCTCTATCTGAAAGTCTTTCTTGAGCCTGCAAAACTTGCTGCTTTAAACCCATTTAAAGTTGTTGGATACTTGGAAAAGGTTCTTCCCCCCCGAGGGAGGTGGGGGACTGACCAGGTTCCCCAGGGAATGGTCACAGCCCCAAGGCTGCCAGAGGCCCAGGAGTATTTGATCCCCTGGGGTACCAACTCAGGATATTCCCTGACTCTGTGTCAGTCCCAAGGTGGCAAAGAACAGGCAGAGCAATTCCTCCCTGCTGTGAAGGTCACAGTTTGGGAAGCAGTGCTGGGCAGTAGTTCATGCTCCCCCTCAGGAGAGGATGGAGTTTGGCTGTCCTGAAGCATGGAGGAAAGGATGGCTACCTGGGCCCATGGCTTTCAATGAACTCCATGTCCCAAAGGACATTCTTGCCTCTTTGTTGATCATTCCAAAAGGGAATTTCAAAAGGTTGGATGCGTGGATGATCCCAGAACACTCACGCCTCCACCTTTGGTGCTTCCCTTGCCTGTTGTGGTTCACAGAGGTGAACTGGTGGAAGTGCAGGGCTGGGCGATCTCAGGAGGTTTCCTGCTCAGCTTTCTGCAGTGACACAAGGGCGAGTCCTTCTGGATGCTGAGGTGGAGGGTGTGAGCCACCAGCCCTTCCTCTCACACTGGCCATGGAGAGCAAGCAGTGCTGGATGACCTGATGCTTTTATAACAACCTTTTCCTCACAAAAAGTCCACTGCCCTGTCCCTTACTTCAGCCTTCTCCCTAAACCAAACCCATACAACTCCTACTGCCTTTCCCTGTCAGTTTGTGTTGTCCTTCCAGCACCTCCACCATCCAACTTTTTTTTTTTTTTGGACTCTCATTTTTCCCTTGCTGCTCCTGGGGGGATCCTGAGACTTACATAAATATTCCTGGGGACTCCAACAGACCATTTTCTGCTGAGTTACACGGCTGGAAACCCAGAGCAATCCTACTCACTGGAAACACTGAAGTCAGTGGAGCTACTGCAGCGTTCACCAGTGGGAGTTGAGCAATGTCCTGAGCAGCTTCCCGGTGTGTTTTCCTCCCTTTCTGTTCCCGTTCTCTTCCAAGGGGAGAGCGAGAAAGGGAAGATGAATTGATGTGTGAACCACGCAAACACATCGACTCCCTCTAGTGGCTTTGACTCCATATGGAAGTTGATGGTTCATTCCTTCATCTCCAGCCTCAGAGGAATTGCGACTGGAGCAGCCCAGGGACGGGGCTCAGGCAGGACAAGGGACGCTGCTGTAAGACTGTCCTCTCATGAGACCCTTTTCCCTGAAAAATCAGTTTATTTGGAGAAGAAACAGCTCGTGTGCATTGGGAGGGGAGAGCAATGGAGGCAAGAGCTCCTTGTGAGCGTGGAGAGCCCAGGACACGCTCGGGATTAAGTACTTGATGGCCTCTTGCTTGCAGAGTCTCTTGTAGGCAGGGCTTTGTCCAAAAAAGGCTTTAATTCAGAGTTTTCAAAGCCCTGTTACCAGAGATGCTTTGATTTGCCTTTCTTTTCTGCCCAATGTAGCTGATTTTTTGGGGGGCTCTCCTTTCTTAACTCCACAAAATGTTCATATCTATGTGTGACTGCTTCTTCCTTACATAATGAAGTCCTGTGGTTACTTCTGCAGCTTCACTCAACTCAGATCCATTCCCAAAATCTTCTCCTCTGAATGGATGAACACAAGCGTTAGATTAGTTTAACTTTTTCAGTAAAAAGCCTTTTTGAATTCTGTATTTTTTAAAAACAATACCACGGGTCCCTAAGGGATATTTTTTTTTTCTCCCAGAAACAAAAGAAGAGAATTGTCTTCAAATTGTAGCCACAGAGGACAATGTCAAAGACATGCTCATTAGCTAACTAGGTCCTCAGTGCAATGATCCCGAATGTCCCTCTGGATTTCCTTGGTTTCCTGCAATTCCCAGTGCTATTACAGGCATTCAGGCAGCTGTGAAGTCTTTGCATGTTTAAAGTGCAGCCAGTGTGAACAGACTTTCCCTGCTTTAAGAACACATTTTTAAGAATACAGGAATATTAGATATGAGGAAGAAAGATCTTACAATGAGGGTGGTGAGGACTGGTACAGGTGGCCTGGAGAGATGATGGATGTCCCATCCCTGGGAGTGTTCAAGGTATAAGCAACCAAATCTAGCTGAAGATGTCCATAGGTATTGCAGAACGATGGGTTAGATGGCCTTTAAATGTCCCTTCCAACCCAAATTATTCTGTAATTCTATGAATGTAACTTTTACAGCACTCCTTGAAGATGTGGCTTCTTCTTCCCTGCAATGGAGCTGCAACTTTGCTCAAACTCTTCCTATCTCAATGTCAACTCTGTCTCTTACAACCCCTGCTGCCCACCTGGAAAGGTTTCTGTGCCACCGTGTGGCTTTCACCATGTCACACCACAGTGCGTTTCTAGATGGTTCCCAAAATTCCCAAACCCATTCCTGCCAGCCCTTTTTGTCCTCTCTCCTGTTCCCATGCCATTTGCCACTTCCCATTCAGTATTAAGAAACTTTGCAGAGGTCACTGATGCTGTCCTTCATTCTCCTTCCAATCCCTGCTGGATTTTGTGCTCTCTCCCATGCTTGCAGGAAGAACCCAAAGCACAGAGGTGCATCTTGGACCTCCTGAGAAACCTCTTTTAAAGATTCTTTTGCGACTGCACTCGGAAAAAATGCACAGAAGTGGGGTCCTGGCTTGTCACATTGAATGTTCCTATGCCCTATGACAGTGGAGCTATGAATAGAAGAAGTGATGACAATAATAATTAGGATGGGCTAATTTTTATTATTTTTCCATAGAAACTGGAGTGTTTCCCTCAGTGTGATGTCTTGTGCAGCCGGAGGAGATGGAGGCCCAGCCTCTGCAGGGTGACTCAGACCCACTGGATGAAGCAGAGGGGGTCTGGATTTCCCAGCTGAGCTCAGGTGAGATGGATCCTTCAAGATTTGCAGCTGCCCAGACCCCAGCGCTTCCAATGGAACGGAAAACGCTCCAGGCTTGGGGAAGAGGCAACCCTGGAATCCTTGACGGGAGTTTTGGTTTTTCCTTTTGTAAATGAAGCTAGCAGTCCCTGTTCCTGACCAGTCTTTGTTTGCTGACAATGTAAACTCCTGGGGCAAGGAGACTTTTCCCCCCCCAGATTGCAGCAGAGTTTGGCCGCTTGCTCATCCTCTCCTGCCTGGGCCTCTGGCTGCTGCAAGGGCACGAAGGGATCATCACTGTCAGTTTACAAACACAGGCATCTCCTATTTTTTTTTTTTTTTGTGGTTTCCTGCTGAATCTCCAGACTGGGACACTGAAAAACATACAATTAGTAAATCTCCAAATCCCCAGCTGAAACAATTACAGCCCCGTGGCTGTGCAGCAGCAAGATGCTGCTGGATAACGTAATCTCAGCTTTGCATGGTTGCTGCCGATCTCCGGGCTTGTAATGATTTCATTTCCCCTCTCCCACCTCCTTTATATTTGCTATTATGTAAAACCCGAAGAACTAATTACCAGTGGGTGGATCAAAGATGATACATTTTAATTTTCCTTCCAGCCTCACCCACTGACGGTGAAGAATCCAGCATAACCCATTAAACTGTAGGTACTTGCTGACAGAAAGGGAACCATCTGCTGAACAACTTCTGTTAATTATTTTGGAACACACCAACTAGAAGAAAGCGCAGGCCTGTAATGACCTTTCCCTTGGTGGCAGAATCCACAGCAAAGTAGACAGTTGTGGCTTGAAGCCAAAAGTTAATGGTTAGTATTGGCACAAAAGACTCCAGCACACTAGTATTTATTAATTTCCCTGTAGTGGAGAAAATATTCCAGGCATTCTGAGTATAAAACTTCCTAGCACCTGCACAAAACCGAGCTCCAAAATATTCATTTAGAGCATTTTTCAAGAGTCCCTCAGAAAATGTGGACTTCACATGTTTACTTCCTTGTGGTGTTCTTTTTTGTTTTGTCACATCTGATTTGGTCAAACAACCTTTTGTTTTGTTTAGCGATGAGCAATATTTACACAGGGCTTTTTTGGCACATAAGAATCACAATTATTTCATGTCCCTGAGGCAAAGAGGTCGATGGAAACTTGTGCCCCTTGTAGACACGTGGACTGGTAACTCATACATTTTATTTTTATCTATTTTGTCTGTTTTAGGGCAACTGAATAAACTGGCTTTTTCTTTGCCCTTTCTGGTAGATGCCTGCTGGGCTTAATCCAGAGATCACAGAGGTTTCTGTGAAGCTGTGCAGACTTTGGATCACCCCCTGAAGTATCTGGATATCTTGAGTATGAATTACCCATCTGCCTTAATACTTAAATGGTGTGAAACTTCACCCTGTTTCTTAATAGGTTTTGCAAGAGAGCTGTGCCACTGTTTTGAGGGAAGAGAACAGAGGAAGGATATCCCACTGAATCCTGCAGGGTATTTCAGCCACAATTCTGTCCCTCAGTGCTAAAATATTGAACTTTGAAACTGCATTTTAAATTAAACAAGGGATTGCCCATTGCACAGGGGGCCTGGTCTACTCTGCTTGATTTCTGTGGGGTATTTTTGGCTGTGGAAGCTGTGGAATTTCAGCGCAGCAGGGCCATTTCAAAGCCAGTTTCCTCCCGTGTCTAACCAGGAGCTCTAACCAGGAACGCTCTTTCTAGGTCTGTGTTTGCAGCCTTATTGCTCTAAGAGCAGCAGGTAAAGTAAAGACGCAACATAAGTGGTAAATTAAAAGCTGTTTGTGTCTAAGTCATCCCATCTGTGTCTTTTGGATAGAAGTCAACCATCTTTGAAACCACATGCATCAAGCAATTGGCTAAACGTCCTGGTAGACAGGATGTCTCCCATTTGCATTTGAAGTGCTGTGCTTTCTGTTTAAAATACAGAATGCAACTCCCTCATACCGTTTTTTTTTCTCGACCTGTTTACAAATAGTGGCTGTTGCATAATCGAAAATAGGTGTTAAAATGCTGGGGCTGTCAAGGGGCTTTAAAGCATCTTTGTGTGAAGTACATGAGATTTATTGAAAACACCTGAGGTAGTGAATGCCCCGGGCTCTCCCCTGCCTCCAGCCCAGCCCACCACCACCACTGCCACCCACCACCACCTTTGAAGTCCCTTCATTGGCCATGGAGGCTCTGCGAGTTCGTGTACACACCTATCATTCAAAGGGCAATACATTATCCACATGACAGATGTAATCAGTCCCTTGGTCTCTTAGAAGTGCAGCTGTTGGTGAATTCTTTTTTGTGAATGTAATATTTGAGAAGACTTAAGTTAAAAACTGACACTTCCATTGAAATCTCATCTCCTCTGGAAAGAAGGTTTCCCATTTTCTGGCTCTCCTCCTCGTGTGACAGCCAGGGATGTGTCAAGCAGCATTCAACTGACAGTTTCCAACAGAGATGCCATTAGGGAAGATGGCATGAAAATAACACTCCCTTAGAAACACTTTTAATGTGAGCTGTTTGTTTCCAGAGCTGTGGCAAAGCCAAGTGAAGAGGAAAAACCTAATTTAGGAGGAAGGCATCTATTGCAAGGAAAAAAAAAAGAAAAAGAGATGCTGCAATTTGGGAACAGGTAGATGCAGAGGAACCAGGGGAGCTGGATGAAATGAGGAGAGGGAGAGATGAAGGGACCAGTGCTGGTGAGCTCGGACCATTTCACCCTCAGTCTATGCACAAAGCAAGGTGGCTCCAGCTCAAAGCCACGCTAGAAAAAGGACCTTAGGAGCATGGAGAGGTGTGGGGGGACCATCTGAAAAAACTGTTGGCAGTAGTTGCCCAGAGAAGCTGTGACAGTCCCATCCCTGGAAGTGTCCAAGACCGGGTTGGACAGGGCTTGGAGCAACCTGGGATAGTGGAAGGTGTTCCTGCCCATGGCAGGGGGTGGAACAAGATGAGCTTCAAGGCCCCTTCTAATCCTAACAATTCTATGATTTTCTGGTTCTCTGAGGTCTGGAAGGACAGCAATTCCTTGCTTTCCAAACTGGGAAAGGTACCCATCCCCAGCTGGGCCAACTGCCCAAAGTCTTGGCTCAACTGGGAAGCAAACCCCAGGCTCGTCCAGTGCCTGAACCGCAGGCTCGTCCTTTCCTTTTATTGGTAAAAATAAAAATATGACCTTCTTTTGGCAGCCTTACAGAGCAGATGCTGCTTTTTAGATGACAGCATAGAAATGCAGAAAAACTTTGGGGATTTGCAGAAATTCTTTCCAACGACAGATTGTCTGGCCTACCAGTGTCATAATGTCAGGCCTGAAACATGCCATAAAGCTTTCTTTCAGCAGAACAAACATAACCCCCTAGACCAGCTCTGTGACAGGCAAGTAAAACAAAGCAGGGTAATTGCGGCTGGAAACCCACCAGGCTCTTAATGTGACCTCCTGAATACTAATAGTTATTAGAGATGCAATGAATAAATGTCAGGAATATCACCAACAACCCGTACTTAAGAGGAGGACTCCAGAGGAAAAGTTTGTGAGCAAAAAAAAAAAAAAAAAAAGCCACTTCTGAATGTGAATTACAGTGAGGAGGAAGAGCTCACGTGGCTCCTGGAGAGCCTGGATGTGTTTTTCACTCCCTGCTGGACTCAGGGATGGAGACAGAGGACTCCTGGCTGCTACAAGCTACCAGATTGTCAAATCCCCTGATGCAGAAGATAAAATCCAAGCTCTTTATGGAGCTTCTTTGCTCAATAAACACACAGGTGGAAAATAAGTGAGGAGGGAATAAAAAGGATATGGCACACTGCATGTTGATCCAGCTCAGCATCTTTGGAAGGCCACAAGTTGCCTATAAACAGGGTTTTTTTGTGTCAGAATGTGACACAAGGCAGCCCCAGGTGCTCAAGGCTCTTGGGAGATCCCACTCCATTCTCCCTCCTACCCAATTACTGGATAACTGGGGGAGGTGAACCAGGGGGGTGTGACTTATAGGGTTATGGTCAGAGTGCCTTTGGGGCAGGAAAACTCCCTTTCCTGGCAGAGTTTGCCTCTGCCTTTACGTTTGAGCATTTTGACTATAATCTCAATACCCATTTCACTTCCAACTGTCTCCTTCATGCTCCAGCACCAAGTGTGACACTTGATTGCACAGGTTCTGCCCAGAGACAGTTTTGCGCTGAAAGCAAACCCAAAACTTCAATATATGCAGAGACCTGGTGTTGGTAAGACTAAACTGCAAAATGCAGAACATAGACTTTGTGATGCTAAGAGAAATTCTGGTGTGGTTGACAAATTTCTGCTCTTCTTTGCATAAAAATGTGGACAGAATTGAGAGGGTAAAAAGTACCAAAAAAACCCCTGAAAACAGCAAATCCTCAACCCAGGAACTGGAAGATGAGAGAAATGGGACGCTGGGTTTTTACATATGTGGGTCTCTCTGCTGCAAAGGAGGAGCCAAGAGGCTTGATCCCAAATAGCCACAAGTGTGTGGCCATCATTGTACCCTACTGAACAGCAATTTTACATAAGACTCCTTGCACTAATTCTTGAATTTTTGAATTGAAACCACTCAGACGCCTTGGATGCTCCTTTGGTTGGTGACTGGCCCTGTACCCACGGCAAGGAATAGCCTGCCCTCTTTTATCCACACTTAATGAAGGAGCAGAGATCTTGGGGCAGCAGAGCCAAGGCTGATGTGGCTCGTGCGGAGCTGTTCCCCTTTAAATTGGCTGCTCAGCTCAAGCCATTTGTGTGATTTCAGCGGCTCAGATATGTCAGCCTGTTTCCTTTTTCTCATTCCCTTCTCCAGCGTCACCAGTGATATGACTTCAGGCTTGGGAGGTAGCACTGAGGCTCATTGGGTGGTGTATGTAAAATGAGACACTGTTTAGTTTCAAGGCTGGGAATTCAAGAGCTTGGTTGCACAGGCTGGGTAGGAAAGTGTTTCTTTTTATAGGTTTTGAGGGTGCCACCTTTAAATGTCATGGAGAAACCCCTTGTCCCTGCCATGGAGCTCTGCATCTGCTTGGCTGTTTCCTACTCTGCCACGTCCTCACCTCTTTTCCTTCTTTCTATGGAAAACAATCCCTTGGGGTTTGTTTTTATTTTTTTAGGGTTTGTTTTCGGAGGGTGGGGGTAGGGAATACAGGGTTTCAGCACTAAAGCACAGATTTAACTTCAGTGATTGAGCTTGACAGGAAAATAACAATTCCCTAACAATACAAAAACACCCAGCTTGTAAGAGAGGATGAACCAACCCAGGCCAGCTTAATTTTGAGCCTGATCTGGCTTCCCACCTTTCAAACCCACATCTCACCCAGCAGCACAGATGTCCTGCTGGGAAAGCTGTGATCAATGTGATGTTGATTAGACTTCAGAATGGCATGAGATTGAGGTCCTGATTGCTTCCATGGGTGTTTGCAGCTACCCTGTGCACTGCAAGTTGGAGAGTTTCTGGTGTGAGGAGATGTGTGACCCATGCTAGTGACACAGACTCAGTGCTGAGGGGCTGCCTGGAGGGTGTTTCACCCTGTTTCCCACTTGCTGCAGTTAAATTTCCCCTCTATCACCCACCCTGCACATCCCCAAACCTTCCCACCTTGTGACTCTGCTGCCAGCCAGGCAGGGGTAGAGCAGAGCTGTGAGTAATGAAATTCAGAAAGTCATGTCCCCTTTATCTGATGGGCCTGAGGAGCCTGGGCCAACCCTTTGTTCTCAGCTGTGCCTGTGGGGAGCCAGCAGATCCTCCTGGTTCCGGGATGGGATCTAAGTGGACCGGCACCCAGGGAGACTCCCAGATCTGTCTGCCTGCCTCAAAGTCTAAAAAAAGTCCTAAAAAACGCACTGGCTGCAGCATGCATACCCCAGTGTGAAGTCAGCCAGGAACAAGCCAGAGAACCTGCCTCTGACCCTGAGGACATTGCTTGAAAAATATTTTCCAGAACTCGGTGCCTGGGGACCTGCAGCTAACAAACATTCTGGAAGTGTAATCACAGCCTTTGGCTCTGCTGCCCAACCACCTACGGGAGGTGAGTTTAAAGAGAGCGGCTTTAAAGCTGTCAACATAAGAAGGAGGGAAGCCAAATTGCTTTCGTGCTTGAGCTCCCGTGCCAGCTGCTTTGTCATGGGATTGGTATGTAGCAAAGATAGAGTTGTCTGCAGAAAAGCTGCATTATTCTTTTTTTGGATGGGCCCGCTGGAGATCAGTCAGGACCCACAGTAATTTCCTGAGGGGACAAATCCAGGCCTGAGATAGGCCGCTGGCTCCTCGGAGGTTGCATGGAGCTCTGCGTTGGGTCAGAAAGTCAGCCTTTGAGGAGAAGAGCTGGAGAAGCCTTCCAGGAGTGAGAGCTGATAAGGCAGCAGCTCCCCAGCTGTGCCGCGGCCTCACAGAGCCGTGGATGTCATCGGAGGAATGAGAATTAATAACCCTGGGCCAGACTCTGACCTCTGCTATTCAGGCACAGATCCCTGGCAGCTCGTGGGACTCGTCTCAGCCCTCACACAGCCCAGGTCCCCTTGTCTCCCACGGACTCTGAATGGAGCTGGGGACATCTGGTCCCTCTCCAAGGCAGATCCATGTGGAGAAGGATGTAGCCTTGGAGAATAAGCTGGATGCCAAGGATGTGCTTCTGTGCAGGGCATGGCCCCCTCTTCCTCCTGGCACCTGAAACAGAGAGATGTGACAAGGACCACCCAGCCAGGGGTGTAATGTCCTGTGCCAGTCCAAGGGGACCACTCACTTGGGGTGAGAATATGACACAATGGGGCAGAATCCATGAGCAGGACTGAAGAAGAAGAAGAGCTTGATAGAAGAGAAATCCCTGGCCCCAGGCAAAGCATGTGGTGTATTCCCACAAGGATCCAGGTGAAACTGAGGTCAATCACATTAGCAGGAGCTTTTCCAGACGAAGGATTTGCCAGGTGTCCCGGCTGCAGGGTGGAAGGTGTTGGTCAGCACGGAGCATCCTGGAAATGTCCCGCTGCTGTCAGCTCTGTCTGTGGGCTCCTGGGACCTGAGGAGCCTGTGTGACAAGGATGGGGGCAAGGTGGCCCTGTGCAATGGTGCAGGGCAGGAATATGTTGCCAAACCATCCTGGGAGGATGGGAAGACCAAGTCTTCTCCCTGCAAACTGATCCTCAGTGATCTTTCAGGATTTTTCTTCAAGATGCAGACACAGATGCCCAAGGTGGCCCACCCAGCATTTCCCTCAACAACTCCTTAGGTTCACTCGCTCAATGAAAGACTCTAATTTAAGAATGGGGAGGGATGAATGGGTTGTAGACAAGCAAAGGACTAAATTTATGCAGCATAAATCAAGGTTTAAGTGTTCCCAGCCTGTGCCCAGAGCAGTTTGTGGTGTGTGTGGGGCTGGGGTCTTCCCTTGCCTCACCTGCTGCCACCTCCTTGGGCACCTTCAGGTGAGAAATCTCCCGACTGGCCAAGCTGGGCTGGGCAATCCTGACAAACTGTCCTCCTCTAAAGCCCCACTGGGCTGCAGCCCTGCAGGAGATGTGAAGGCAGAGGCTTTTCCTCACCCTCTTCTCAAAGGTGCCTTGGCAGGGCTGTGAGATCAGCATCCTTCACTCCCCTGTGCCAGGAGCCGTGCATGAGCTGCAGCCCCACGGCTCCTCCCCACATGTGGCTGATCCCTGGTGCTGCTCAGCCCACACCCTCTGTCCCCATCCTCCAACCAGCCCTTCCCACCCTCCAGCTGGCTGGGGAGAGTCTCCAGCTGCCTCCGTGAGTCAGGAGCACCGGCTCAGCCCCTCCTCACCTTTCTGGGAACACTGGCAGCCCCTTGTGGGGCTCCTGGGGACCCCAAGTTCTCAAATAAAGTCTGCAGTGTGGAAAAGGCGTGGGGAAGGAGGGCAGGTGGGAAGCTCAGTCCTGGCTGCCCACAGGGCTCTGTTCTCCAGGGAGAGAGATGGAGCCCATGGCTGTTGGGGATCATGGAGTTTTCAGTCGCTTTTCTTACTCCACTGTTGTCTCGTTGGTTAAATCACAAACAACCAAGCCTGGCTGGGTGATTCCTGGATTTATTGGTGTGGATGGATTGGATGGTGCTTCCCTTGTTTAGTACAGGTGACCCCGAGGTAACTGGTGCTTGTGAGTGGCTGGAGATGCTGAGATGAAAAACACGTGTGGAGCCGAAGGGCTGGGGAGGGACTTGTTAAATCCATGTGTTGTATTTCCCTCAGCCCCGAGCTGGAGGCTCTTACAGGACCCAGCAGACTCCACAATGAACAGTTCACCTGTGGACCTCCTCTGGGTTTTCACCCCTGGAACATTTTGCAGCCTTGGAGAGCCTCCAGCTGGGAGTGGACAGTGCCCAGCTGCTGGACAGCACTGAGGGTGAGGATGGTGCTGTTCTCAGAGCTGAAGCAGGGGTATTTCCATCCCAGCTCAGACAGAAGGATTAGTGGGAAAAAGAGGGTTTTTTTTTTTAATTTAGTCTTTATGGGAGGAGCTGATCCTGTGCCTCCAAGATCTCTGGGTATTTCCAGGATGCTGCAGGGCTTTAGGACATGAGCAGTGCTCTCCTGATTTTTTTCCTGGGGATCCTGTAGGATCCTGAGGTTTTGTGGTGTCCTGGTGAGTGCTCTGGGACTCCAGGGAGGCCCAGGCCAAACCTCTGCCTGCCCGAGCCGGCTGGTACAGGTGGTCCCTTCCCATTCCCAGTTTCTGGGATATTATATCATCCGATGTGTTTATCCATCTGTTTGCAATCCCAGGGAGGTTGGTGTGGTTTTAATTAATGAGCAATTGTTTTTGTGGTTGTTGTGCAGAGCCCCGAGCGATTCAACAGGGGTGGGGGATGCTTATAAATAAAACAATAATTATTACCCAATTTCATTAACATGCAACACTGCTGTTCCCTCCTCCTGTCCTTCCCCATCACTGCTGGGTCTGCTCAGGTGGGTCTGGAAGGGAGAGTGGCTAAAAAAGCCCCAAGCAGTGGCAGTGTGGACTCTCTGATGAGTCTTGCCCTCACCCAGGCAAGAAATAAGATCTCTTTCCTCCAAATATTTCCACAAAACTTCCAGAAGACAAATTCTTTTTGAAAGTTTACTCATCTGCCAAACTGAGCTGAAATCCTCAGCGGGTCAGAAACTGTTTGCAGTAGCTTGGTGGTGTGTGTATCCACCTGTGGCTGTATAAATCCTGGGGGTGGGGGGCACAAGGCCCAGAAATGGGCATAGGTGCCTACCACCACATTTAGGCAGAATTTTGTACCCAAACTGCAAAACTCCCTTGCTGGGAGGCTCTTGGATGCTCCCAAGGTGCTGAATGCCTTTGTGCCCATCGGGTGCTGCAGCTGCTCCTTTCCCCGTGACCTGCCTCACCTCAATAAGGGTTATTCCCGGGTCTGCTTTTTTACTGCCTGCCTTCCTGCAGCTCCTCAGGCTCCCCAGAGCCTTGTGATCTGCCTTCTCCAGAAGATTTTATAATTGCTGCTTTGTTTTTCCCCAATAACCAGAGCAATGCAGCACAGCTCAGCGTGCTCAGCCCTGCACCTGCTGTGGGGATGGGACCTGCGCCCACCCCCCCTGCTTTCTGCTGTGTTTTGGGTTTAATCAGGAGATGTTTCATTGGCAGGGGATGTGGGAGTGTGTGGTGTGGAGCAGCACAGTGCCAGAGGCAGTGCTGTCCTTGTCACCTCATGGCCACAGCCTGCTCCACACTGGGACACCCAAGATGTGGCCCCCTGGCAGCTCTCCAGGGTCCAGGTGGCTGCTGACCCTCAGGTTCTGCATCTTTGGGGGTGGATTTGGCTAGCACTGGCTCGTTCCAAGGACTGAGTCCAGCAAATTTCCTCAGCCCGTGCTGATTTGCCTGGATTTTCATCGCTGAGCCAGGCCACACCAACCAACAGGGTTCTGGGGAGAAGCAAACCTTGTGGTCTCACCACAGACTGACCCAGACGTGCTCCACAGCCCCAGCACAGTGCAGAGCAGGAATTCCCCATCAGACAGCTCTGCCTGACCCTCCACATCCGTGTCTCCTCACGGGGGAAGGGTGGCAGATGCCACCACGTCCTGGTGGCAGCTGGAAAGGCAGATCTGGCTGTGCACTGGTCCCTGTCCAGGTGTAAGGAGGTGTCCTGGAGCAATCCTGTCAATCCTGCAGCATCAGCTGGAGCTGGAGCAGCTCTGCAGAAACCTGAGATTTCGGAATGCCGGGACAGCAAACTTTGGGATGTCCCTTGTGGGGGCATCACAGATATTCAGGAAACAGCACCTTTGCTCCTTTTCTTCCTCAGAGATCCCAGCAGCTCTCACAGTGGGATGTGCACCCTTTTCCTGCCCCTCTTTTGCCAGGAGGGTGTTCCAAAGCCAGGGTCCCCTGGAGCCCAGCAGGACATGGGTGACATCAGCTGACCCCTGGCTCTGAGCAGGAGGGGACTGCAACAACAAGGCCAGGTGTTGGTCCTGCTTTATGGAGCTGAGGATCTGCTGGTGACCAGTGACCAGTGGAGGTGGCCAAATGCCAGAGGAGGGCCAGGCAGCCAAACCCTGCTCTGGAGCACGTGCTGCTCCAGGCAGAGCACTATGGATTATTTTCCTGCATGCACTCCCTGTGCCAAATACAACTGAGTAGCAGGAGGTTGCTCTGTTTCTAATTGGGTGATGAAAGCCCGTTTTGGAGGCCAAGACCTAATGGTCAGGAGCAGGAGAGGCAGGAATGGAAATGGGGCTGATTCCTGGTGCTGCAAGGATGGAGCAGCCAGCACCAGCTCTCCCCACTGTGGGGATCTCAGTCCTCCTCGTGGCACAGGGACCTTGGAGCTGCACTTGGGGAGGATGGGGTTATCTCCTGGGTATTAAAAGGGGTAGATAATACTTTTTTGAGCATCAAGATGTCTTGGCTGCAGGTTGTATTTATGTTAGGCTTTCCATTGAAAAAGAAAAAAAAAAAGATAAAAAGAAAAAGAAAAAAATAGAAAAATATAAAGATAAAAAATAAAAAATAATAAAAAATAATAAAAATAATATAAAATAATAAAAATTAATAAAAATAATAAAAATAATAAAAAAGAAAAAGAAAAATAGAAAAAGAAAAAAAAAAGAGAAATAGAGAAAAAGAGAAAGAAAAAGAAGAGCAGATTGGGATGACAGTTTTTATCAAACAAAAATTCCCTGTCCCCAGGAAGACTTTGGTAAAGACAAGCATTCAATTCCAGCAGGGAAGTGCTTGGTTTCTGTAACAGATGCTGTGGTGACTGCCCCCCAGCACATCCTGCCTGGGGGGACAAGGCAGCCTGGACCCTGCAGACCAAAGATGAGCAAGAGAAACCTCAGCCTGGCAGATGAGAAGGAGCAATCTGGAGGCCTGGAGCACGTGGTGAGCACAGGGCTAAGCACAGACATTCCCTGCAGGCTCAGTGGCTTTGAAGCCATTCCCACCAGCCCCCCGTGCTGTTTGCAGCACCTCTGAGGGTACCCCATCTCTGTGGAGTGGAATAAGAGACCCCTGAATGCAAGAGTTTCTCAAAGGGACAGCACAATGCCCTAAGTGCCCCTGCTCTGTGCTTCAGCAAAGCCTCTGCAGCATCCAAAGATCTGCTAATTACACACTTGGCCCACGAGCTGTGTTTGCAGAGGAGGGGAGAAGAAGGGATCCGTGGACATGGGAGATACAGGGCAGTGAAGTGATGGAATAATTCACTTAGTGCTGGGACATTTATGAGTCACCTTCCTCTGCCCCTCCCCTCCGAGGTAGATGTCATAAGAAAGACTAAACCCCGCAGTAATCTCCCTATAACATATGTGATATGTTTACTTATTTCTTTCCTCTGTCTTCCCTGCTCTGCAATGTAAATAGTCATTTGTTCCTCTTCCAGCTGCTGGTACATGGTCTCACCAGTAGGAAATATATTATCATCCAATAAAACCAAGCTCTTGGTGGCAATGATGATGATTTATTGATTTTGGCTCTACTGCTCTCCCAGATGGAAATAGAAGCTGGCAGTTAGCTCATGTCTTACAACCCAGCCTAGGCCATTCCCCTCAGCTTGCTGAATGCTGCACTTTGGAGACGGGAGCTGCTCCTCCAAAGAAAGTTTCCAGAGTTGTGGCTGGATTCCTTTAGGATTTCAATCAATGTTAATTAAACACGAATGCATCACGGGGACCCCCATATCCTAATGGGGAGCTCCCCCTGGGACAGAGACATCCAGGGCACCTCTCCAGCCCTGCAGGGTTGTGTCCATCCCAGTAAACACATGCACCGGGAAGCTCCTGAGCCAACCCAAATAAACACTGAGGAACAGCCTGCAAAGTCCTGACCCATGGAAACTTCCTGGGTCCAAGGGTCTCTGCAGCTGGAGAGGACATCTCACTCACAGCTGCGGTGCCTGCTCCCTTCCCAGAGCCTCCCTTCCCTTCCCCTGCCCACCCTGACCCCATAGGAAGCCACGAGGCTCTGGGAAGTGGCCTGGGAGACCCGGGGTGCCTCCTTCCCAGGGTCTGGTGCTGGGCTGCTCCGAATCCTGGCTGGAGTTCAGCAGGCAGAGCCTTCCCTGGAGCAGAGTTTCCAGCCGAGCCCACACACTTGCGTTGTGAGAAGAGCTGAGACCTCTGTGGTTGGTTCGTGTTTCAGAAGCCACTTGTGTGTGGAAGCCTCTTGGCTGGGCACTACTGGCTTTGCAAAAAAAAAAAAAAAAACCCAACCCTTTTTTCTTTTTAGTTTTTTTCCCCTCGGTGTTCCTCTAAGCAGGGGAAGAGGAACCCTGGGAGCCACCAGCCTGCTCAGGGCTGAGCAGATCCTGATGCCCTTTGTACAGGGTGAGGATTAATGGAGGTAACAACAGAACCACCTTGAATTGCCACATCAACTGGTTTGGAGGTCTGGTTTGAGTCCCCATAAAAATGCTCTGGCTTGTAAAAGAAAAGCCACGTGCAGCCCCTGAAACTCAAACATTTCTCTGCTCCTCAGGTGCACAGCTTCTTTGGAACTGCATCACCAGGTTTGGATAGAGGCACGGCAGGACAGCCACTTCTGCTCTGCCATCCTCACCCTGGTAACCCCCAGAGCAGCCTCACTTTTGGCTGCATCACCCACCGTGGCCAGGAGCTGGTGGAGAGGGTTTTTCCTGGAGCAGCTGAGGAGCAGTAGCCTGTTTTCCATGGCAGGAACCTGCTGGCACGGCCGTGCCTGGGGCTAGACTGGATTACAGCTGCCCTTAAAATTCCCGCTTCATCCTCCGACTGCTCCTGGTCAGAATCTTTCATCTGTTTTGGGAAAGTTTGGTTAACTTTCATGTGGTTTCCAAAAAAGAAAATCATCCACCAGAATTTCCTGTTATGCCATTGAGCCTGCAGCCCGGCCAAAAGGAGCAGTTTACTGTTGTTTACATAGCTGCAAAAATGTACGAGGACCTTCCCAGCCCAAGGTGCCTGCTTATTCTTCAAGCCTGGCCTCCCCAGGCTCCGAGTGCCATTTGCAGCTGTGTTTTGCTCTGCAGGTTTCTCATTTCTGGGGAGGGAATTTCTGCGAGGCAGGAAACCATGTCTTCACATGCCTCATGCCAAGGGGCCCTGGCTCTGACGGGGGATGCAGGATGCTCCCGCAGTTGCAGATGTGCACTGGAGCAGGGAAGCTGCTCTGAAAGCTCCTCTGCCAGCCTGAGTGCTGTTAAATTGTGGCATCTCCCGGCTGGGCGTGGAGGGAGGGGAATGGCTGGAGGTGCAGCAGCCAGGGGGGGGGGGAAGAGGAGCTGTGGGGCAGGAGGAGGAGGGAGAGCAGCAGGGAAGCATTGGAGCTTTCCAAGAAATCCCGCTGCTGTTTGGGGAATGATGCTGAGTCCTTGCCAGGCAGGACCCTGTGTAAAAGACCTCTGAGGTCTGTGGGAAGGTGAGCAAACAGCCTCCATCACAGGGGCTCTCTTGGAAGACACGTGGTCTTCTTGTATTTTTGTGTTAATTGGCCTCTTTTCCAGGTGCTGGGGTTTGGCAAATGGAAAAGTGGTACTTGCACAGGAAAATAAACCTGTTTTTTGAAGTAGGCCGGGAAGGATCTACATGGGGGAGGCTGTTGGACCCATCTGCAGCCTGTGCCTGTGCCATGGGGCACCTCTGGAGTCCTTCAAACATCGGGATGAAAAAAACAGCCTCTCAGCAAAGACTGCATTAATTTTGAGCATTATACAAACCATCTGTCCTTGGGGTCTGCTGTCTGGGGAGACAGCTCTGGTATAGCCTGGCTCTTGCTAATCAACCAAAAAGGGCTCTCTGGGAATGGATCTATGGGGAAAACCCCATCAGGGGGGGCAGAGGAGAAGAGGAAATTTGAATTTGTATCTTCAGAGTGCTGTAATTATCATTTAAGTCCTGAGTGGCCAATAACTCCAGTTCCCCAACTGCCTAATGATATGCAACCATGCAATTAATTACAGATCACGGAGATGCTCCAAGGGCTGGAGCCCCTCTGCTCTGGAGCCAGGCTGGGAGAGCTGGGGGTGCTCACCTGGAGAGGAGAAGCTCCAGGGAGAGCTCAGAGCCCCTGGCAGGGCCCAAAGGGGCTCCAGGAGAGCTGGAGAGGGACTGGGGACAAGGGATGGAGGGACAGGACAGAGGGAATGGATCCCACTGCCAGAGGGCAGGGATGGGTGGGATATTGGGAAGGAATTCTTGGCTGGGAGGGTGGGGAGGCCCGGGCACAGAGAAGCTGTGGCTGCCCCTGGATCCCTGGAAGTGTCCAAGGCTGGGTTGGACAGGGCTTGGAGCAGCCTGGGACAGTGGAAGGAGTCCCTGCCCATGGCAGGGGGTGGATGGGATGAGCTTTATGCTCCCTTCCAACCCAAACCATTCCCTGGTTTATCACACAGAATCACACACAGAATCACCAGGTTTATGTCTCTGCTCCCATGATTTGTGGCAGTGCTGAGACCTCAGGGATTCAGTGCGTTGGGGTTTTGCTCCTGTCTGTTGGCAGAGCAAAGACTGCTTAAGAGAAATCAGTAAAACCTCCATCTAGAGGTGACACCTGAGTGAAATCTGAGTGTTTTCAGAGTCTCTGGACTTTGAACACCTCTGGAAGAGCTGCCATGAAGATAACCCCATTTCCCACTCAGTTGCTTTCACTTCCCAGCAGAAAGAGCTGGAGCTTCCCCCAGGGCACCGAGCAGAACCCATAAAGTTCACCGAGGTTTTATGGAAGGAAAAGCCAAGTTACATTGGTCACACATCATAGCTGAAGTTTATAAAGGGTTAATAAAAATTTAACAGGCGGTTTTGCAAGTGGTTACTCACTTTGGTGCCCGATGTGCTCCTTCAGAGCCATCATTGGCTTGTTAGGCTCAATCTGTGGCACAGAACAGTCAGAAATGTGCTCTGCTCATGGACAGAAATAATGTGGTTTCATTTTTCTGAGGAGGAAGATGTTTTAACAAAAACACAGTTCTTTGAAAGACACAAATGAAAGGTTTGAAATGGCCAGTTCTGTAAGGAACAAAGTAAACTTCTAAACAAAAATTTTGTTTTTATCAGAAAAAAAATCAGTTTTATTTATTTCCTCTCTTTTTCCTTTTAAAATATGGAAAATAAATCCTGAAATCCTTTTCATAATATACTCTTTTTTCTTTTTTGCCACACTGTCTTTAAAATGCAATTCAAGAACAAGCCCATGACTAAGACCCTGTGCTTTTATATTTATATAGCTATTGATTTACAGTATTTTTAAAATTAAACCTTTGTTTTTTCCATTAATGGAAATGTATGTAAATAAAGAACGAAAAAGAAGTCATTTTAATCTAAGTAAACATGTAAGATTTTTGCCCAGCTCAGAAGTGATGAGGATTTCAAAATATGGTCTTAGGAAAATCTCTTTGCAAGGTAAAATAACAACACAACCAGCACATGAAACATTATTTTATCTGAATATTTATCAGTTTTAAAAACCATTCTCCTGTATGTTTTTCAGTGGATTATGGAAAATGTTTCTCTTGCAGGAGCAGGGCAAGAAAAGTGGAGACTTGGGGTTGCCTCCTTAATGGAAACCAGCATCACATAATGCTTTCCAATAAAAAGAATGTTCTACCCGACTGGAGCTCCAGTCCTACAATAATCACTCGGAATACAATTATCCATCCTGGAATTAGATCAGTAGAGCTGTTGAAAAGAAACACAAAACTTTATTTTTTTTCCTTTTACTTTTTTGTTTCCCTAAATGAAACGTTATTTTCAAAATTCATTTAAACAGAAATATGCTTGCCTGAACATCAAACACTGGAAAGACCTCTCATTGTAGAATTGTAGAATCATGGAATGGTTTGGGTTGGAAGGGATCTTTAAAGTCCATCCAGTGCCACCCCTGCCATGGGCAGGGACACCTCCCACTGTCCCAGGCTGCTCCAAGCCCTGTCCAGCCTGGCCTTGGACACTGCCAGGGATCCAGGGGCAGCCACAGCAAATCTGGGAATTCTATTCCAGGGCCTCCCCACCCTCCCAGCCAGGAATTCCTTCCCAATCTCCCATCCATCGCTGCCCTCTGGCAGTGGGAGCCATTCCCTGTGTCCTGTCCCTCCATCCCTTGTCCCCAGTCCCTCTCCAGCTCTCCTGGAGCCCCTTCAGGCCCTGCCAGGGGCTCTGAGCTCTCCCTGGAGCTTCTCCTCTCCAGGTGAGCACCCCCAGCTCTCCCAGCCTGGCTCCAGAGCAGAGCAGCTCCAGCAATCTGAGAAATTTTTGGTAAAAAATGATATTATTTTTTGCCCCCCTCCTCTAATTTAAATCTGGCAAAATAAAAACACACCTATACAATTCTTTTACTCACTTTCCCCACAGGAAAAAAAATTCTATTTTCTGGCTTGCTAACAATGAAGTTATACCCAACAATGGGTGACCTAGAAAAGTAAACCCAACAGTTTCAGAACAAATCCTGCCCATTTATGTGCTGGTGGATGGACAGACCCTCATCTTCTGCACAAGGGTGTAGGACCTTCAGTGGGAATGTGGTTGGGGTGGCCTTGGGTTCCCATTTCAGCTCCAAGGCTGCACTTTAGGCAGAACATGTTCTGGACCTGATCCATTTAGCCCAGATTCTGTCTCCAGCAGCAAGAAGACACAAAGGGAGATGTGCATATGGCATTTCTTCCAAAAATCCCACTACCTCCACCTTGGAAAATTTCCCTAGCCTGATATGACCCATTTTCCTCATGATACCTCTGGAGTGCTCCTCCAAGTAACTGCCCAATCTTTCTGGGATCCCAGGTAAAGTCTTCACACCAAGAGCTCCCATTAGCAAAGATTTCCATATTCCCTTCCCTACCATGGGGGAAATGCCTCCTTTTGTTTATTTGGAGCGAGGCTCCTTTGCATGGAGCTGCTCCTCTCCCACATCCTGCATAGAATTCCAGCCTGGAGAGGGGGGAAGGTTTCCCACAAATGAATCATCTGCAACGCTCCCCAGAGCATTTCTTGATGCCCTCCACTCATGTGGAGTAACCAATAAATTTCAACAGCGTTCAGCTTGTGAGGGCTGATAAGATCACAGTGAGAAAGGGGACGGTGCCAAAAATATCCAGCTTTTTTAAAGGATGTGCCATGTAATGCTTTTAACATTTGGAGTCCCTGAGGCCAAGGGGATCATTAGATCATCTGTTGTGACCTGTGCAATGCAGGCTGGAGAGTTTTGCCTGCTTAGCCCCGTGCTGAACCCATGATTAGCCAGGGTGTTCAAGTGAACGGGTAACACTGAGGGTATTTAAAAGCACCACCACATGGAACTGCAGCTTCATGTAGTGAATCTGTCGACTGGAAGTCATTGTCCTGGGACTGGAGAATGAAAAACTAATGCCTAAACTCACCCAAGTGATGTGAGGAGGGCAGGATGCTCGTGGCCACTACGTGCCCATGGTCTGACCCCTTTTTTTGGAGGGTCTGAGAGCAGAGTTTGATGCAAGGGGGCAGTGGGAGCATGGGATATGGAGAAAATCCCACGTGGTTTCGGTAAGGACAGATTGTGTTGCTCCAACTCAATATATAATCACAGATATTCATTAAGATAGCCAACTTCTTTGGCAGGGGGAACTTGTATTCCAAATCTGGCCCCAAGCAATTTAATATCGGGTTTGAATAAAAAATGAGTGAGGGTTACATTAGAAACACCTTGTACCTTCAACAGAGCAATGAGTCAAAGAAAAATATTCTTTCTTTTTGGAGACTGGCCTGACACCTGAAGAACCTGTTGAAAGAGTGAGAAATAAAAGTAGTACAACTTTGGGTGATACTGTCAAACCTGAGCAACACCAAAGAGGCAGCCAAAGCAACCTGCTGGAGTGGTTTGGGTTGGAAGGGATCATTAAAGTCCATCCAGTGTCACCCCCTGCCATGGCAGGGACACCTCCCACTGTCCCCGGCTACTCCAAGATCTGTTCAGCCTGGCCTTGGATACTGCCAGGGATCCAGGGGCAGCCACAGCAAATGGCCACACTTGGCCGTACAAATGCAAGGTCAAGGGCAAGCCAGAACCATTCCCTGGGTTGGACAGCAGTGGTTTGGAAGTGCAGAAGATGGGACAGGAGGACACACTCATTCTTTGTGGGCTGACCAGGGTCCACCAGCATGAAAGTATCTGATACGCTGGTCACAGACATGTCCAGGCTTAAAATCAGGAGGAATTACATCCCGAGAGGCGTGGGAGTCTGGACACCTCACCAAACTCAGGGCATGAAGGGCCCAGAGCTTCTTGTGTCACACTGGTAGGCACAATCCTGGGATTGGAAAGGAAAGCTTGTGGTATGATGTGCTGGGTGTCTGTCTGTCTGGAATTTCCAAGTGGGATTAGAAGAACAGCTGATGCCCATGTTTGTCATAGAGCATTTACAGCACATTAAATTAATCACAGCCTTTGGAACTTCCTGGCTCCTGCAGGGGATGAGCATTATTTCCTCACCACAGCTCCTTTCCTGCTCCTTGTGCAATCCCACTCCTGGGTTTGTTTTCTTGTCTTTCCCTAAAGCTTAGGGATTGTCCCAGGCAGAGCTGGTGACCACAACACCAAGATGCTCCTCAGGCAGGCCTTGACCACTGCCTCTGTCATAAAAGCATCGGTAGATCTGTGCTCAAGCACAAATTTTCTTCCCACTTAATTAGTCAATTATGGTTGAGAGTCATGCTTCTCCCTCAGGATGGATCATGAACCACTTCCATTTTCCCCGGCGTAATTTGTATTCCTGCATGGGCCAAGCTTGAACTCTCCTGTTCTCTTTCTGTGCCACACTGCAGTTTTTGAGGCTTTCAGAACTCAAATATGGAGAGCTCAGCTGGGAGGTTTTTGTTCTTCCCCTGGGCTGGAAGAAGCAACATCACAGTATTGAGTCAGTGAATAGAAATTGCTCACCTGTCCCCAGGTCAGCCATGGCTTTTGCACTCAAATTGAGTGATTTTTGCTGCATTTGCTGCATTCCGTAGAGGAGGAGTTTATTCACCTGTTTTCACTGCAGCAGCTGTGAATGAAACAAAGCTCCAGCAATGTTAAGGTACTGAACACTCTTTTTGATGACGTGATTTCAGTGAGAACAGAAGGAGAATAAACCAAATTAACACACTTTGTTACCCCCCAGGAGCTACCTTTGATTTATCCTTTGGCTCAATCATTTATTGACCAACCCGTTTTGGCAAAGATTCTTTCTCAGGATATCAAAGAAAAGGAACAGAAGTGCTCCTTATCTTTCTCTCCATGGCCATCCCTTTCATCTCCTGCTAACACCATTTCTGCTGAGGTTGCTGCCACCCTGGAGCTGAGTTTTCACCCAGGTTTCACTGGGTTCTTGCACAGACCTTTCAGACACAGCCAATGTGAGTGGAGGGTCAGGAGGGGTCTCTGAGCACCTGCAGAACCACGTGGCACAATGTGGCCACCACTGGACTCAGGCAACTTTGAACTTCAATAGCACTCAGATTTTTACTGTAAAGCAAATTAATAGAATATCTCAAGGGAATGTTTATCACAAAAAAAAAAAAAATTAAAAGAAAAGGCCTGCATGGAGGGGGAATTGTTTTGAAATTGCTTCCAAATTTTCCTGCAGGAATTTGCCAGCCAGAGCCCACACTCCTGTTTGGCAGTAGGAAGTGCTGTGCCCCATCCTGCTACACCTTCAGCCTAAAATAAAGCAGGAATTTGATGGGTTTCCCCAGCCCTACCAATCAGGCTCAGCTCTTTTGTCACCCTGCACAGAAAGAATGAGGAGAAAAGCACTGTTTGACATTCAGGGAGCTCTGGGCAGGCACCATTTGTCTGCAGGAGATTTTGGTCAGGCCTGTTCCACCGCTGGGCACTGGGGACAGCAGCCTTCTCCCACCATCTGTGTACAATAAATGAAGATTTTGGGTCATAAAAATTTCTCCCCTGTTTAAGATGCACGGTATTGCTTTGCTCAAGCTAACTGCCCCTGGCAGTTCCAGTTAATACTTCCGTTTGAAATAAAAACCTTAAAAGCCTTTTAAGCTGACATTTAAAGTAATTTGGGAAACAATGTGAAAACATAATCTCTCTTCCAGGGTCTCTTTTGCAAGGTATGGAGAGTAGCAGCTCTGCAGAACCTTCACCCAAGGCAGGCAGGCTCTGTGAAGCCTCGGGAAGAAATGTTTATCCAGGTTGTGCAATATCACCCCAGGCTCCCAACCTGGCTGTGATCATGGTCAATGCATCTTTTCACCCCTTTGTAGCAGTTGATGGGAAATTAAACAGTGCTGGAGCAGGTGAAGGTGCCTAAGGAAGCCTTGGAACTGTCCAGGCCTCCCTGAGCAGGTCAGAGCCACCATCCCTGGGGAGGGTGAGAGGAGCTGCCTGGCACAGCCTGGTGGGTCCTGTCCCACCATCTGCACAGAGCCTGACCCCACATCCCACCCTGAGCCTCCTCGTTTTCCCAAAAAATCCCTCTGCACCTGCACCCAGCCCTGGCAAAGCAGGTGGGAAGATGGTTCTGTGCAAAATACACCAAATGTTTTCACTTTGCAAGGGCTGGTTGGGCCCGTTTTCCTGGCAATTATTTTTAGCTGTTTTTCCACAAACATTTTTTTCCCCCTCAAAAATGCACAGAAGTTTTTGGTTGGTTTTTTTTTTGTATTTTTTTTTTCAATTATCATGTGCTTGGAATCCTGTCTTTAGCAAGTGCATGGCTGAACAGCTGTCTGTGACATGGAGAATTGCAAACATCATTTCAGCTCATGATTTTGTTTACATAGTTTGTGGAAAAATGGTAGAGCTTCAGAGATGTCTCAGTGATGTTAGAATTTTTTTTTTTCTCAGGAATTTTGTTGTAGAAACAAAGCCTTTCTGGTGAAGGGAGATCTTTAAGTGCCACACTGGACTCAGGCAACTTTGAACTTCAATAGCACTCAGAATTTTACTGTAAAACAAATGAATAGAATTTCTCAAGGGAAATGTTTATCTTAAAAAAAAAAAAAAATATGTGTTTACTGGAGGCCCCAGGGACAGAGTTCACCTGATGGTTCAACAAATGGAAGTCTCCATCTGAGCTGCCCACCCTGCATTCCTTTACAGACAGCAGAGGTCTGAACAATATGGGGTTTAGACCACGTGGGTGAATATCAGTCCTCCTCAACCTAAATTAAATGCCTACATTTTGCCAGGAAAATCCTCATGTGGAAGGTGATCTTTTTTTCCCAGCCAGTATAAAGAAAATCCAGGGATTAATAGCTCAGGTGAAGCTACCCATTGACAACAAAATTAAAAGACAACACTTTTTAAGTTAATCAAGTGTTTCCAGGGCAGATGGACAGGTGGCAATGAATGCTGTGGTGACACTCCTTAATTAATTCCATCACTTAATGAGTTTTAAAAGATTATTCTGGAGTACCAACCACCAGGCATATGTTCAATACTGGCCAGGAACAGGAATTTCTGTTCTGCTTCCATTGTTTTGTAAAATGAGAATCATTCCCATTTAGAATTATAAGCTAAAAGTCACAATTGCCTCCAGGACAAAAAAAACTGAAGGAAGGGATGGGGATGTTTTGTTAAACTGTGTTGAAGGAGGTAATTTGTTTTGACTTTTACATTATATCAGCTGTTAAGTGTAGCTGAACATGTAGAACTACATAATCTGCCTAATAGAACAGGATTGTATTATGATAGAAAAGTCAAAATGTCACAAATTGAAACTACACTATCAAAATGCAATGTTTTGACTTTTTCCTGACCAAAGAGTGCCATTGACATTTGAACAAGTTCCTGCTTGATTTCAGAAGGAGCAGCATTTTCCAGTGGAAAACCTCTTGGTCAAAAATATTTTGACTGGCTGTGCCAGGCACGGAAATGGGGGGATGAGTGCAGGAGAAGGAACTGCTGTGGATTTCTGCTTGAGTCGTTCTGCTCTGTCCCATTCTGTCCATCTCAGGGTCTGTGGGACTGCAGTGGAGCTGGGGATGGGACATGGACAGCCCCAAATAGCCAGGAACAGCCTCTTACAGAGTTAGAGAGTTCCACTGACCTGCCCTGCTCTTCACTCTGCTGAGGGACCAACCCTGACAGCAACCCAGAGATCCCCTGGGATTTTCCCACCTCTCTGGAAAAAGAATTCCTGCTGGTCTCCTGCTCTGCTTGGCTTGCACTCCAGTGTGTCCCTGCCCATTTCATGCCCTATTGGAGAGATACTTAGAACCAACAGACCTGGTACATTGATCAAAAGATCAATCTTATCAGCACAGCCAGAATATTGGGATTTAGCCAATAGTGATAAACAAATGACTCTCCATTTCTCAAATTCTGGATTTTTTTTCCCCATCAAAGTTCTGTGGAGCAAGAGGGGAAGTTTCCACTCTGAAAAAAAACCAAGGTTTTTGGACTATTCATTTTCTTGCCACCCAGTAGGTCCAGCACTGAACCGCCTCATTATCCCCAGAGATGAGTTACTGCTGATGGAAAACTGAGCAGCAGATACTGTCACCAAGGTCCCTTTTAGACCACGGCTCAGGGTAGTGTCTCCTCTCAGCTTCACTCTTACATCCCTGCAGACACAGCAGAAGGCTGTGGTTGAACTGACTCCTTGATATCTGGGAACTTCTGGTCTAGCAAAAAAACCACAAACCTGATTTCTAAAAAATTCTGGTCCTCTTGATGTACATAGAATTTCTGGAGTTTTCCTTCCACTGGGCATTTCCAACACCCTGACTCTCCATTTCATGGCTCAACTCTGTGGAGTCCTAGCTCTATGTTTAATTGATAACCTGGAGTAGCACTAGAGACAGAGACTAGAGACAGAAACTTCCCTCATTTCCAGCCTACAGAATTTATAAAGTAGATAAAATAAATAATTGTTGAGACCAAGGGGTCTCTTGGCCCAGGGGGTCTGAAGTCAAAGCCTTGTTGCAGTGAGGACTCGTGGTCAATGTCTGACCCACAGAGGCTCCACTGACGTGTGTCTTCAGCTCCTTAACACGTGCTCTAGAACCACCAGAAATATGTTTTCCATCTAGGCCCTTCCTAAGCCACACTGAAAATGATGGCCCGAGTAAAATTTCATGCCACACTCGAAGGTTTATGAGTTTGCAACGCATAATTTACCCCTGGTGAGGGACTCAGTGGTGGTTTCGTGCTCTCTGTAATGCTCAGCCAACACTGGCCCTAAAGATAGATCATCAGTGTTTAAATTGTGAAAAGAATGTTGATGACATTTTCTTTTCTTTACTCCGCTCTAGACAAGAGAGGTTCATGTAAAACATAAGCTCTGGCCCCTTTCCAACGTTAATGCAATTTACTGCAAAAGTGCTCACTTTTTTAATTAAGCTGGAATGCTGCTACTCTTCCTAGGAATGCAAAGCCAACGGGTTACTGACAGAGGGAAGGGCTGATGGCTGCAATCTGCAATTAACTGAGCAGGGAAAGGATTTGCCACCTCTGCTGGGCTTTGCTCAGCAGTAAAATGCAGTCAAGGAGCAGCTTTGGGTCCCAGCAAGCAGAGAGGCTGTTCAACTGTCTGAGGAGTAATTCTGCAACCTCTTCCCTCTTCGGTGAAGTCACCGTGATCAAGTGGCTGGGATGTGAATTTCATAGGCTGATCTAGTTTCTGAATAAATAAAAGTCTGGAATTTTTTTTTTTAACTTCAAATGGCTCAAAATGAAGAATCTACACCCCCTCCACATGTGCCAGTAGAAAGCTGTTTATGAAAGGAGAGCATAAAATATTTGATCATGGTTTTGATCCAGAACATGCAAACATTTGTCCTCTTGTGCCGGCTTCACCTGGTGGCTTTCATTTTCTTCGACATCAAGACAGGGTGAAGCAAAGTAATAGAAAAATCGAAAACATCTTTGTCGAAAATGAGATTGCAGCTGTGTAACTGGAGCGCACAACCATAAATCAGAATGTCAAATCCAAAGCACATGACTTTTTGCGAGTTCTCCATGTGTGCTATAATGTGATTACAGCCTGGTTACTATTATGATTTAAAACAAAGTCTTTCATGCTAGAAACAAAATGCGGAATGTGAGCAGCCTGGGGGAGAGAGACGGGAGACTTAGCCCTGCCTGTCAGAGGTGGGCTAGAGGGTTTCAAGTGCTTCTCCGTCAGGTGTGAGGGAAGGACTCAACCCCAGCTTTGGCTGCAGTCTCAACATCAGGGACAAATTAGCCAGGGCTGCTCAGCTCTGCCTCACAACCCTCAGTTAGGGATGGGGTAGGTTTCTGTCTCCCCATGTCGTAGAAAATCCTAAAGCCAAATACACAGATTACAGAAGTCATTCTTTTCTGTCTATCATATAAACAAATGGTCCAGCTGTTATTGCTAAGATTCCAGTTTGAAAACTTGGACTTTCTTGTATAAACTTCAATGTAATGGTATTTAAAGTGTCATAGACAATAAGCATCTAATCCTAGTCAATAAATTGCAGACTAGTTGCATGAGCTTCGAGAGCTGTTAAAGACAGCTGTGCTTTTTTTGTAATTCAAGTCATTTCCAAATTGGGCAGCCCTCCTGGTGTATTTTCAGACAAACACAGTGTGCTCAGAAAATGTGTTGTTTGGAGCAGCACGAGCATGAAGGCAAGGGCGTCACAATCACCCAGAGACAGAGGGGGGATCACATTCTCCATTTCTAAGAAGCTCAGGTTGACAAGGGGGAATTGCTGAGATGTCTGTGAAATTAGTAAATGGCCCTGCAGATCTCCCGAGGGAAAAATGTGGCCCCTGTGGAGAAGAAGGGGAATATTCCTATTAACTTCAGTTGAGCCAGCAATATAAATGGGTCCGTAGAGACTCCCTCTCCTTTCAGAGAGAGGGGAAAGAGGGCAAGCATTTTTTAACTATCACTCAGCTGTTCTGGAGAAACAGCAGCCTGCAAGGTCTGAGGAGGGTGGACAAAGCAATATTTTCCAGGAGTCAGCCTGCTGCCGTGGCCCTGAGGAAGGCTGGTTGGAGCCACATGGGCTCCACCAACGTGAGGTGTCTGGGACACATCTCAATGCACATGACTTCTCCTGCTGGGATCAAACACGAGGGGTCAGAACAGGGCTCCCTGGGCAGCGAATTTTGGGACGGCGATCGGGGTTTTGCGGAAAAAGTGGCAACCACCAGCCCCTCTAATTCCTCTTGTTGACCCCAGTAGGAGATCAATGCTTCTGAAGACCAGACAGGTGCTTGCAATAAGCCTTCAGAGCCTCCCCACCAGGCTCGGGGTGGAAACCTTGGCTCAGATGTGCGTTTGCGAGGTATTTCAAACGTTACATTTGAAACCAGTTAGCACAGGGTCACTGCCTGGTACCGGGGCTGCCCTGCGGGATTTGGTGGAGTTGAAAGGTGTCGGCGCACTTGCTGCTGGGCTGTCACTCTCCCTCCATGGCAGCTGCGGTGACAAACACCCAGTCGAGCCCTTTCAAGGGTATTTTTCCACATCTGTGAGCACCAGGCAGATTAATCTATTTCTTTCCCTCCCACCCCCACCCTTGTAAGTCGTTTTATGGCCATCAGAAGGTTTACACCTGAGGAGCAGCCCTGCCTCCTGCTCCGCGGTGCTCAACATCTGCCCCTCAGCACGGATCAAATATCCCTCTCTTTGTCAGCAGCATGAGTAAAACAGACAAGCTGGCGGAGAAAATATAAATCAAAAGCCTCCACTGCAGGGCAGGATTTTTTCCGGACCTTTTCATGGGGCCGAGTCCCCGGCGCGCTCACCTGGGGGGTGCATAAATCCCACTGAGCACCTGCTGCAAGGGCATCCCAACACCAGGCTGGGCTTAAATACATACAGGCAAGGTGCTTTTGTCCAAACCATCTCTCTGTGTAGACCCAGCACCACATGGGGAAGGGTCCCAGTTTGGGCAGCCAAGCCCCGATCCTGGAGTTGGGATCCTTGGGCTCAGTTTCCAGCTTGGCCACAGGCTTCCTGTGTGGTCTTGGGCAAATCATAGAGTGCACGGCCTGCTCTCAGCCTGCTGATATTTTGAGAGAGCCGTGGTTTGGCAGGTGAACGAGGGGAGAGGAGGGTTTATTATTAGCGCTGGTCCAAGCACAAGCGCGGGCTCCGTTGCAGTTTTGCAACTCTCTGGGAGCAGGGTCAGGAGGGGAAGGCTCATCCAAACTTGTGCACCCCAGGGATTCATCCCTGCCTTGTGTGCAAGTGGCAGCATCTCCGGGAAAGCAACCCTTGCTGCTCCAAGCAGCTGAGAAACCAGCCCACCATCACGTACGTCCTCAGGAATGTGCGCCTGTGTGGGTCTCTGCAGACAACCCTGATTCATCACCTCCAGAGCAATTAATAAAAACTCGGGCTGGCCCTTCCCCAATATATTGAAAATGATTTGCAATTTGAGAGCGAGAGGCAGTGTTGTTTTTCACATGGAATCAGTTTAATTAATCACACTGTTTGAACAGCTGGGTCCACCATGCACTTCTGCTCGAGTTCAGCATTCCTAGAAAACTTGTCAAGTATGAATCAAAATAATACCATCTCCCTGCTTCCAGTGATTAATCGTATATCTCTCCTCCTCATTCACACCTAAACATCAGCTAAATCAAAAGCAGCCTCCTTCCCCACCATGGAGTTTGTGGCTACTCGCCAGTCTAGGATAAATTATCTAGAGAAGGCTTTGAAAAGCTGTTGGGTTACCCTCAAACTTTTGTTATCAACGTCTGTTGCAATTTCACATCTATTTGTAGTCTCTAGGAGCCAGGGACCGCACAGGAAAAAGTGCACATTCCAAAATTAAGGATTTGTGGCGCAGAATTAAAAAAAATAAAATTAATTTCTTGCATCTGGAAGTCCAAGTGAGGTATTTGCGGGAGGTCTCCAAAGGGCGTCTGAACAAAGGGTCAGAGTTTTGAAGAATATGGCTCTGATTTCCAGCGAGGAGTCTGGTATGTCCTGCACATTTCTGTTTGCTTAAAACAAGGCTCTGACTCCGGCGCAGATGGTGGATCCTGGTCACCAATACCACGTGTGAGCTGTGAGCTTGGGATTTCAGGGCTCAGGCATGGAATGGTGGCTCTACAAGCCAGGAAGAGGTGGATACGTGTGGGATTTGTCTAAACTCTGAGAAACTCTTGGAAAGTGGGTACGAGTTACAGCCCCACTGGTCCTGCCCCGCAAACAACAAATTTTGAGAGTGCAAAAGTGAAGATGTTTGTGAAAACAAGGGAGAGCTTTGGGCAGACATGAGAAGTTTGGCTTTTAAAGGGCAGAGAAGAGTCCTTGAGGCTGTTGGGGTTGCCCAGCCAAGTGGAGCCACAGGATAGCACAGCACAGCAACTTTACCAATTTTACTCACCAAATCCCCTCTGCAGAAACCTGTCCCTGTCCTGGGAGGGATGAAGGCTTGTTTTCCTCCTGCCATCGGGCATGAGCCTTGTGAAGCCAAAAAGGGGTAGAAATAGCTGAACCTGCTCCAAGAAACATCGAAGAGGAGCTAAATAAAGATGGGGTTTCTTTTAAGCAAAGCTGGGATCAAGGGAGGAAGGAGATTAGAGCCAACAGGGACCTAAAAGGTAACATCAGGTCCTTTTCAGGGATCATCAGTAGAAAGATACTTCCTCTGGAGATGGAAAGCATCCAGAGGAGTCTTTTCTTCAGCACAACAGGAGATGCAACTGGGGCAGTGAGGTTTGGAGACATTGCTTTGATGCCTCCTTCTGGTCCCAGCATCTCCACACTGCAGGAGAAAGGCATCAGGCCTGGAGATAAGGCCTTGATAAACCTAGCGGACACTCGATCCATCTGGGCTCCACAGGGAAGGCACTTGAGCAGTCCTCAAGTGAGAGAGTGCTGTCTAAAAGGAACAAATACTGTTCTGATGCTGTCACAGGACCAGGACAAGGCAATGAGCCCAATCTCCAGGCAGCACAGTGACATCCATGGGTGGACACACGAGCAGAGAAACTTGAGGCTGCTCTCCCACCCTCCTCTCACGCATTCGGCCTTGACATTATTGTTCCACCCACCCATTACCCATGAGTGAGTCCTTCCCGTGTATTTCCATGGGGAAACACCGAAAAATAGGGGTAGGCAGGGGTGAGGAGAAGCTTGTGTCCTGCAGGGATGGCTGTGGAAGGAACCCATCAATCCACCCTGTCACCAGGGTTGCCAATTAACCAGAGTAAAGTGCCTTTGGGAGATAAGCAAAGCCAATCGTTGACCTTCTGAGGACTGAGCGATAGCAGGACAAGCCCTTGACTTGACAGCTGAGCAGGCAGCACATGACGTGTCCCCCTTGCTGGAGGCTTTTCCCAGAGGTTCCCTGCCTGCTTTTTGAGCCCCTGGTCCTGTGTTTTGGTGGCAATTTTGTGAATTCTTTAAGGGAGGAAACGGGTGGGTGTCGTTTTGTGTGTTTTTCTATCCCCACCGCCCTCTGACCCATCTGCCAGAGCCCTGCCACGACTTCTGGCAGAGCAGATGTCCTGCAGGCTCCCCGAGGGTGACACACGAGTGTGACTGCCAGGGCACGTGTGCCAGAGCGCCTGCCAGGGGTTTGTCCTTAAATGTGCTGCTGGTGGCATCCCCTGCTCTGCTGAGGATGGATAAAACACCAGCCTGCTGCAAGAATCAGCCCTCAAAATTAATCACACCTCACTGTCCTGCTCAGAATGTGATCTGCAAACCCTTCAGGAGTTCCCTGCCGTGCTCTTCAGGTGCCTGGGGTCACACCTGGCAGTGAAGGGAGGGAATCATCTGTCCCCACCTCCATCGCTGACAGGAAAACTCATCCTGGATGGATCTTGCAGCAAACTCAAGGAGCTCTCTAACAGGCAGGGTAACAAAGTCAGGCTGGGATAGCTGGGAGGACGTGGTGTCCCCATCACCAGGTCGGGCTGGTTTTGCCACGGGGCAGGAGGATGGAGGAGGAGAGCTCTGGAGTGCTCCCAGCCCTGGGACCCGCACATCTGTGCATGCAAAAGATGTGATGATGAAATAATTTTGCTGCTCCCTCAGGCTTCTCAGCCACAAATTCCCCTCATCAGATCCCACTTCTTCTATATGATTCTGGCAAGAAAATGCATACTTTGAAAAAAAAGAAAATTAAAAAAAAAAAAAAAAGAAAAGAAAAAGAAAAGAAAAATCCTGGGTTTGCTCTCCATAATGATACCAGATATCCTGCCAACAAAAATACAAACCCTGAAATGGATCTAGTTCTTTTCCCACATTTTTCTAAATATAAGGTCTGAATAGCAGCCCCGAGCTCTCGCTTGGAAGGAAAGCTGCAGCCCAGGGCTGGGGTTTAGCTCAGCAGGGGGACGATTGCCTCCGGCAGTGCCTCGGGATTGCATCCCGGATGGGGGGGGTTTCCCGGGAAGCTGAGCTGCTCCATCGGGGCTGAAGCGCGTGGGCAACTGTGTGGGGCCAGCCCAGGCTTCCAGCAGCACCTCTGGCTGCATCCGAGCTGGAGGGAGGCTTTTGTTGGGATAACAAACGCAGCCAAACCTGCCCGGAGCTGGGATCCGTGTCTGGGGGGATTTGCAGGCAGGTGAGCGACCACTGCTGAGCTCTGGTCCATCCTTCAGGGTTCCCCATCTGGCTGGGTTTTGATCCAAACCTGCATCCTTATACATCCAAACCTGCATCCTTATCAATTTTCTCCAAAAGATTAATAGACTGCTCTAAGTCAGAAGTGAAGGTACCTGTCTTGCTGCCAACATTGGACATTTCTAGTTTCTCACTGCTTGGATTACAACAATTTTTTAAAAAATTAATTAATTAAAGATCATGATAAATACAACCTTGAGATCAGAGTGGTTTTCCCCCCATTTGTGCACATACAGTTACTCTCCCTCAGGTCTTGCCTTAGGGTCCAGGATGGAAACCACAAGGATTGCAGCCCAGCTTTGCACAGGTATCAGAAGAAAATAAAGGTCTTGGTGTGCTGGGGCCAGTGCAAATGAGTGAATGCATAATCAGGCCAGGCTATCTTCATTTCTGATTGCTTCAGCTCTCTCTGGAGGCTGTGGAATTGCTTGTGCCCTGCCTGGGATATTCCAGGGCAGGGATATCACTCACAGGAAGCTCAACAGCTGAACCTGGCAGCATCACAGAAAAATGAAAGGCCAGGCGGGGAATCTACTGAAATGAGCAGCCTGCTTAGTGGGTTGTGGTCCCCATTAAAATCTGAATATTTATGTATTTTCAGCTGGACTGTCCCATGAGCTGCAAGACTGGGTTTTCTTCACTCACAATTTAACCATCAGATCCTTTCCGGGGTCTTTTCCAGGCCTTGGACTGCATTAGATTTACAGGACCATCCACCAACTCCCCTTCAGGGGTTCCCATGGAATATTTTTGCTCCTTTCACTCTCTCTTTTGCTTTGTCAGGAGCAGGGGGGTTTGGAGATGCCAATGGAAACACAGATCATGCCCCAGCTTCTGGCCCTGGAGGAGAGGGGTGCTGTGAGGAAGCCTGAGGGAATGCTGGAGGTGGGAGTGACAAACACCTGGGGACTCTGCTGGACTCCCCCTGAGCCAGCGCCACATTCCCAGCAGCTTCCTCAAGCCACACGTGTCAAAAAAAAGTATCCTTTAAAAGAAATTACCTTTTTTCCAAACGACCTTTTGGAAAAGATCACCATTTTGGAAACAGTGCCTTTTTTTTTTTTTTCTTTCAATAAGGACATTGGAAAATGCGATTTTTATTTTATTTTTTTCCCCTCCATTTTCATTTTTTCCTCTCATTCTCTCTCTTTTTTCTTTTCCATTTCCAAAGTCTGCACCCTCCAGTCCTCCCATTAAAGGAAAATGTTCCTTTGAGTGGGAAGCTGCAGGGATGTGTCTGGGTGAAGCCTCCTAGGGATGTCTGGCCCTGAGCTTGGTGGGAATGGGAATTCATTCACTCAGAATAGACTTTTTTTTTTGTGTGTGTGTGGCAGTCCCTGAGCAGCCCCTGGTATCTGCCTGCACTGTTTCAAATGTAAGTCATTCAAAACATTCCCTGTGTTTCTTTGCTCATAAAACTGCTGAGGTACATCCTGTACAGTGAACAAATTACTCAGCTTTAAGCAGATATTTATGCTAATTATCCATTGGAAACTCTTTCTGCCATTGTAGTTTTTCATCTGCTGGCGTAATATTCCAAAGGTTTTATGTGGCGTTAACTATCAGCAGTAAAATCCCCCGAAAGTAACATGAGAAGGAAGAATCTGCTCTGCATACATTTATTTTTCTTTAAACGTTCTTGATTTGCCATCTATGAGATGAAAGTGTTTACACTCAGCACTCCCTCCCCATCACTGCAGCAGCCTCCTCTCCCTGCCTTGCTCTTGCTTCAGTTTATTTACCGAGGACTATTCATATTTTGTAAATCCCAGGTATTTATTCCCTTGATTATTTTGGCATGGTGCATTTTGAGGATGTTTGCTTTGTTTTAAGCAAATCCTTTTTCTGCCTTTGAAAAGCAGAGCACTAGTGAAAACAAAGGCAACAGCAATATTTGTTAATGTAAGTCCACGCTCCTAAAATATTTATTCTTTTTTCATATGAAGAAGATTAAATGCTTGCAAAATTCTACAGACACATGCACATATTTGACCCAGAAGGATGTCTCTTGGGATTTGTAACAGCAAATGTGTGTTGAACAAAACGTCTTGGCCCTGTACAAACTTACTTTGTGTTCTGAAAGCCAAAAACTTCATTTTAGCATGACCTTAGAAGAATAGTGATACTTTTAGTATTTCCTGGTATTTGGTGCAAGGAATGTTTTTATTTGAATGCAGATGTCATTTGGTTTACAGGAAGGATTTGGTAACATGTCCATGCCAGTACTGCACTTATCCCAAATTTCCTGCTATGGAGGAAGAACATATGTCAAAGCTCACTGTTTGTTAAATTGAAAAGATTCAGTACACCAGAAGCTTCTCTTCTAAACATTGTGACTTTGTGCAATTTACAGAATGTTCTATCTCCATTAAACAATAAACCCTTGACCCCTGGAGCTGGCTTTCAGGATCCTGCTATTTGAGAAGGTAGACATAATGGATGGCAATAATAAATGAAAAGTTCAAGAGGTTAAGAAAAACTCTTTAATTATTTCTCTAGAGCGTGGGCTGCAGAAGAATTGCATCTCTGCCTTCTCTCCTGCAGGAACCCTGCAAGGAATGGCTGGGGCAGTGCAGCTCAGGCAGGGGATAAAGCAGGTTGCTGGCCCTCAGCTGTGTTTATGAACAAACAGTCTCTGGATACTCTTCCACGGCTGAACCTTTCAGCTTTCTGTGAGTTAACTCCCTGCCAGCAGCAAGCCCGTGCCAGCCCCACAAACCTCAGCATCTGTTTTGCAAGGCTCTTTTATTTGTTAGCATGTGAAAGCTATTGCTCATGTGTGCTTCCCAGCTGTGGTGTGCTTGGGCTTGGTATCTTGAAAGAAATCTTTGCTTTATTCTGCTTGTTGAACCCAGACACACACAAAGCAGAGAGCTCTCCCCTCCCTGCGTGAGCCAGCAATGCAACCTCTGCTGACAGGTCACCCTTCCCTGCCTTTCCTTTATGCAAACACGGGTCAAACTTCATGACAAGAAAATCAGGAGGCTTCTCCTTCCTCTCCTTGAACTGGCAGCTCTCCTTTCTCCACTCCTGTTTGGTTCCTGTCACAGCACTTGCTGCATTCAATTACCACAGGCTGTATCATGGGACTGAGAGCCCTGAGCTAAAATCATCATCCCCCAGTTATGCAAGTGGCTGTGCAAACACCCAGCCAGGGAAAGGCTGCTCCAGAAACACCCACGGCAGGGCAAGGGCTGAGGGAGACACAGGGATCAGGATCATCACATCCAGGGCAGAGCCCCAGAAAGGAGCCTGCTCCAGGTCTGGCCCATGTCCACCTGCTAATGAGCATCTCCTTCTTTTGGACATACAGAATCATGGAATGGTTTGGCTTGGAAGGGACCTTAAAGATCAACTCATTCTAACCCCTGCCATGGACAGAGACACCTTCCACTGTCCCAGGTTGCTCCAAGCCCCATCCAGCCTGGCCTTGGACACTTCCAGGGATCCAGGCGCAGCCCCAGCTTCCCTGGGCACCCTGTGCCAGGGCCTCCCCACCATCACAGAAAAGAAATTTTCTATGCCTTTTTTTGTGGTGTGTCTTGGGAGGTCTTCCATGTGCATGGAGTGTGGCAGCACACAGGTGTGGGCTGGACGCAGAGCTGGAGTCACCTAAGGAGGAGCTGGAGCACCTCTGTCACTGGGACACAGCCCTGCACTGCAGTGGGAGCACCACAGGGAATCTCCACCATCTGATGTCAAATTCTGATGTCAAATGCTCTGCTTTTGGATCACAGCTTGCCATACAACACCTGGTCACTGGCATGGTTTGGGCTTGGCAGTGCTGCTTTAACTGTTTGGACTCAATGACCTCAAAGGTCCTTTTCCAACCCAAATGAATCCATGATTCCATGTTTGGCCTCCTTTTTTATGAGCCTTGCTCAGGGCTCCCTCTGAGGATGCTTTGGGAATGGAAATTCATCATTTAACACTGGGGCCAGGAGATGGAGCAGATCCTCCTTTGGGATAAATCAGCTTGTACATCTGACCTCCAAGACCCCAGATCACTGTGTTGGCTAGAATGTTGGCCAAACGCTTTTTATGACTATTTTATGAAAGATTTTGAAAGGGTTTTAATAGCTTTTCACACTCACTTTCTACATCTAAATGCCTTGATCTGCAGCTTATACCATCAGGAGTCATTTTCCCAAGATGGGCCTGATGTAAGAAGAATAGCTTGACTTTGTTCTTTCTGAATAACCCCCCTTTAAATCAGCTTTCCCTCCCAGCCCATGTGTGGGATATGAAAGCATCCCCAACACAATCCCCCTGCTCTCCCCACGGCTCCGTGGCGGGTGGGAAACACGACGTCACTTTGTGACCCTGGTGGGACCCTCTCTGCTTAAACAAACAGCCCAGGTTTCTGTAATTTACACTCCATCACGAGGCCTGGAACAATAACAGTGCAGGAAACCCCTCACATGGCTCCTCTGGGATCCACAAGCAGGAGTGTTGGGCACTGGTGGCTCGTGCTGCAGGTTGGGTGGGACGTGTCCCCAGCCTGCCACCAGATGAGCAGAAGGGCTTTCCACAGCCACCACCTGTAAAGCACCAAATGAAGACGCTTTGGGTGGAAGATTCTTCAGGCCCAAAGTAAGTTCTAAGAAAAAATACACGTGAGCATGTTTTCCAAGCATAGATTTGGGGTAAAAGGGTTCTAATGCTTGCCACAAGGCAATGGAGGGGGTCTCCCCCCAAAAATGTGTTTGCTAGCACTTTCCTTCTGCACCTCAAGGTTGTGGTGCAGCCTCCTGCCCAAATTTGGTTTCTTTCCACAAGAGAGATGATTTAGGCCCATCAGCCATTGTGAGAGACTTCAGCCAAGGCCTGCAGGTGATGAGAAACAAAAAAAAAAGTCCAGAGAGTGGGAACATAGTCTGTTTATGGGACATGGGAGCTCATCCTGGCAGAATCTCCAAAGCAGAGGGATTTCTCCTCTCTGTCCCAGTCCTGGAGTACGTGACATTTTCCTCACACTGGCTACATCTACAAGGAGAAAACCATGGGATTTTGAGGTCAGCCTTCCTTGGTAAATTCCCCATCAGCTAATGACTAAAATAACGATTCCCCACCCTGTCCCCTCCCTTCCCCTCGTGGGTGTGGTGGGAGAACAGTCTCATTTCCACTCAAGAAGGTGTAAGGAGGAGCTTTGGCTCCTGGTGAAAGCTGTCCCCACTTGACCTGGCTGCCAGTGGTATCTGTCCCTTTGGCCCGGGGACGTTCAAGGAGACCGAATGGGATCATGACCAGGTCCCTCCCTTGGATGCTGCTGGCCACACAGCCTGGCAAGCCTCAGGCTGGGAAGCCTTCACTGCATCCTTCTCTGGGCACGCTGAGTGTCCTCTGGCTCCAGGCCACCGGGACAGCTCCACATCCAAGCGGAATCCCGGCTGCTCCTGTCCAACCAGAGCAGGGCAGGCTTTGGGCCACATTCAAACCTCTCACTGCAGCCCCAGACAGAGACTGAAGCACTTGGACCTGCAAACACCCAAGGTTTTCCCACCTTTCCCTGTGGGTGATGTGTCCCATGTTCTTATTGCTCCTCTCCGGAGCACCCTCAAGTGCTCCCATTTTTCTGGAGCAAAATGTGACTGTCCCATGCGAGGTTCCTCTTCCAACTGAACACAAAACCTCAGCCAAAAAGATTGTTTGTTCCTCATGGCAATGTCACCAACTGCAGCCTCTGTGTCCCCGGAGTACCTCAGGCACCTTTCCTGTCACCACAGGTACAAACAAAATCATGGCAGCAGCCAGAGAAAGTCCTGGCAGCACCAGTTTATCCTGACAAGTGGCACATGGGCAGCATCCTCTCAAGAAATTTTTGTTTTATATTCTTTTTGAGGGGGGACACCCTGCAGCACATAAGACACATGGCTGAGGTGGGATATGACAAAACTCCAGGGGTATTTTTTGCTTCCCAGCATGACTCACCTCTTCAAAGCCACCCTCCAGCCCAGCCACAATAGGTACAGACCCACCATCATCTTGGGTTTCTTTTTTAGAGTATCTCAGGTATCCCAGTTTCTAAGAAAGAGGTGACACCCTATCTTGGCAATTTGGTGATGGACCAAACCTACCACGACAGCAAATTTTCTGCTCCTGTTTCTTCATCCTGAAGAGACTGGCACTGCTGGAGTCTCTGGAAATGTCCCCCATCATCTCTGCACAGCAGCATCAGGAGGGAGTTCCCCAGCTCTGCCAGGGGAGCAAGGGGAACCTCGTACAAACCTCTCAGGGACACCCTGGCCAGGGGAAAGCCAACAAAAATAATGACTCACTTGACCCCTCACAAGACAGCCAGCCCCCAAAAGTTTTCCACACAGTGTTAAAAACACCATGCACTGGCCTCAAATCGTGCCGGCCATGCCAGACTCCCACCTGTTTATGTGGAAAACTTTATGCACCCAAAGCACGAAGCTTTTCAGCATAATGTGGTGGGTGGATCAAGGTTTCCATGGGATCCAGTGCTGACCCAAAGCAGAGTCTCAGCCAGCACGGGACGATGCAAGGAGGGCACAGAAGGTTTGAGGCTTCGGGAACTCATTTGCAGCAGCTCCCTCATTCCTTAGGCACTCAGAGACCTCTCACCTCCTGCCCTTTAATGCACAGATTGAAGCCATGGAGGATGAAAGAAAAGCCCCACTCCTGCACTGCTTTGCAGCTGTGTCCTGGGGGAGGGCCTGGACAGAGGTGGCCTCTAACAACTGAAATTGGGAGGATCGTGGGTACAAAATGTGACAAAATAGAGAATGGGCTCAAGTAAAACAGTGCAAGAGGCGGGTCCCAAAAGCAGATGAGCAGATGATAAGAAAGCCTTGTTTGGAAAGGAGATGTGTGGACTCACATGGTGACTCTTGGGGTGTCCTGTGCAGGGCTGAGGGTTGGACTCAGTGATCCTTGTGGGCCCCTTCCAACTCAGAATATTCTGTGATTCTGTGACTCTGCACAAAATGTTTGTGGCAAAGGGTGAAGGACAAACATCCTCTCTCAGGAAAATTGCCTTTGTGCAGGAGCAGTGTCAGGACTAGTGCTGGCTGGCCTTAATCTAGGATGAGAGACTTGTCTAAAACACTGGGGAAAGTACCTGGACAAAGGTAAGAGCAGTGCCAGAAGCTCTGGAGCCCATGAATGAGACACGGTTCTACCTCCCAGCCAGGTCTTGGGCAGAGATGTTGTATGTCCTGATCCCAAAGTTCAGTCTTCTGTGCTGCTATTTGAACACTTGCCCCATGTTCCACCTCCTGAAAGTGTGGAGAAAGAACATTTTTCCTTCAGCCACAGAACTGCAATGCTGTTTAGGCTGGGAGGGACTTGGCAGGTTTGGAACTCAGGGTCAGAACTGAAGTCAGATCAGTTTGCTCAGGGCTTTTCCAGTCACATCTAGAAAACCTCCAGTTTTTCACTCTCCAAATTCCTGACTGGTTTAAGTCCCCTTATGAACTTCCACTTCCCAGGCTGAAGAAGATCTGTTCCTTCTGTACCTCCCCACAGAACCATCCAGCCCATCTTGGTGGCCATCTGCTAAACTCAGTCCAGTTTATTGGCATTTTACTTGTGCTGGGGACACAAACCTGGACACTGCATCCCAGACAAGATCTAATGGTCCCTGGAAAATGGGAAAAATCACAGCCTCTCATCGGCCTGCTGTGCTCCTGCTGTACATTTCTCACATGTCACAATTTGCCACGGGTGTCTCGACGAGAAGTTAGAAAAGCTCCTGGTTGGAATAATTTCCAATAGCAGAAAGCATTTGCATTTCTCAAACCCAGAGCAAGAAAACATCAAATAGTGATAATCAAAAGCGACGTGGTTTGACTGAAAAACACACAACCCGATTATTACAAATTCTGGCAATGATTTCTCTTGCTTCTTCCCTGGAGAAGCCACACGGCCAAGGGCTGGGTGTCCTGGGGACAGTCACACTGAGGCAATGCCATTCTCCCTGGCTGAGTTCTGCTCTTGGAGCCTGATGAGTTGAACTCTGAGTCGATCGAGGTCCCGGGACTGCAGCAGTGAGTGACAGCTTTGTTAAGCTGTGATTGATGACTTTGCTACCAAATTCTGATTAATGTTTCCTTCCAAAGCCTCCTTGTCCTCACAATGTGCTGTCCATTAGCCCCTGCCAATATCTGCCTGGAATAACCTCCTGGCTGTGATGGGCGTTGTGTGATTACGGTTATCTAAACGTGTGAATAATTGGGAGGTTATGCCATATTACATGCTTCATCAAGTCCTCTATTCCAGTCTCAGGGAAACATTTGAAGTCCAACACTATGTCTCAATTATGCCTGAATTTCTGGCAAGGGGATAAAAAAAAAGTCCCATTAACGAAGCTGTCAAAAACACATTCTGCTTTAAATTTCCTGGGACAATTGGACAATGAGACTTGCTCACTCAGTAAAGAGCTGCTTTCTCCTCACAGCATTAACAGGCTCTTGGATTTATTGGATTTCTTTCCTGCTTAGGCTCTGAAATGAGATCTTGATAAAAAGGAGCTGCACAGTAAATGAGTAAGCTCTGTAAACAATAAATTCTGCGATGAAACATTTATCTCCAGACAGTCTATATAGAAAGCAACGCTGTTCTGGTGGGATATGGAATCAGTCTGCACTGTGGTGATATTTGTAAATTATAAAGGAAATAAAAGAGATCTGTTGTTGCAGTGCTGGGACAATATTGTTACTGAAACCAAGACTTTATCCTCACGTGTGCCCTGGGACTCTGCCCCTGGCAGTATAGAACTTCAGGATTTTTATGGGGAAAAAACCTATCAATATTCTGACAAATTCCTTTGAAATTTCAGGAGCAAAGAGCAAATTGTTACTGTGAACTTACAGATGTCAGCGTTGGACACTGCCACAGGCTCTCCAAAGAGGAGCTGGGCTTCTAACTGGGAAGCCAGAGCTCCAGCTGCTTGTTCTCCCAGTGCTCATGTTCTGTGTGCTGGCAGCACCTTCTGCCAGGACAAGGGAGTCTGGTACAGTGAGCTCAGTATGAGCAAGCACAGACCAAGAGGTGGCTGGAGAGGTCCAAGAGGTGTTCAAGAAGGAGAATAGCAATATCCATCACCTCTCCAGCTTGTTCTGCCACTATTCCTAGTGTCGGACTGGTTTGAGACTGGGAAGTCATCATTCACCTTGTTGCAGTAGAGGTAAACGACATCAACCCTTTTTTCCCCTCAAAGACAGTATGAAGAGTTTTTTCTCTGCACATCTTCTCCATGGAGTGGAGGCCATCTGCATCTCAGCTTCCTGCTCAGGTGTAACCATGTGGAGAGGAAGGATTGGTGACCCACCACAACAGAGACCAAGCAGGGACCAGCCCTGGCCATTCAGGGGCTGTACAAGGTGACACAGGGCAGTCAGTGGGGATTATGCTTTATGCTCTGTGTGAGCTGAGCAGGGGCCACCAGCTCTGGCAGCTCTTTAGTTCATGGCTGTGCAATAAGGTCACCTGTGAGGCCATGACAGAGCCACTCCCACACCTTGGCTTGCCCCGTGTGTCACCCATGGAACCTGGACTGGCATAACAGGGATATCTCCTCACTGTGGTTTTCTCATGGTGGGAAAGCAGCTGGCAGGCTCACGGATGAAGGTTCACAACCACTAAATCACATTTATTAAGGACATCAGGCTCATAGATAGCAGCTCGTCCCCACCTTCCCCTCCCTCTTTGGGGCATCCCCGTCCTCTCTTGGGGTGCTCCCTGTTGCAAATCCCACAGGGAACGTCCCCTCTCCAGCAAGGGGCTGGCCATACTGAGTTCACAGTGCCTCCTGCCATGCAACAACAGTGGGAAAGACAAGGCAGTGAAAGGCTGCAGAGAAATCTCAGCAAGGTGAATGCATGGAGGCAGACCAAGTTGTGTTTATGTTTCCCGAAATATTGCAAAATACGTCCAGCTTTGGCCCACAGTGCAAGTACAAGCAGTGGAGGAATCTAAAGCGTGCAGATGCATTGCATACCAGCATGGAAAAGTGACAGCAAGACAGGGCCAAAGCAGGCCAACCACACTCCCTTGGGAGTCTAGGAAATAAGTGAATCAAACAGGGCTTGGGGCCAAAACAGGCCCAAAAAAAAAAAAAAAAAAAAGATCCCTTCAGGAGTCCAGGAAATAAAATGAATCAAAGTGTGTTTGGGGCTGATACAGGCCAACCACAATCCCTCTGGAGTCCAGAAAATGAGTTTAAGTATTGTCCAGGCCAAGACAGGCAATTAAGCTTCCCCCCACAGGGACAAGTCAGTTGTGAAGAGCAGAAAGTAGGGTCACTCTGCCTGGCCATGGTCAGGACTCCAGAGCACAGGTCAGCAGCCTCCTGCTCACCCAATTTCCCTTGGGAAGCCCCAGAGCCCCAGGATGCACGTCTGGTGCTTTGGGATGGGGTCACCTCCTGGCCAGGACATTCCCTCCTTAAATTCTCTTGGACTTTTCAGTCCCTTTAATCCCAGGATTCCAGAATCATTGGGGTTGGAAAGGACCCGTGGGATCAGCAAGTTCCAACCTGTGACTGATCCCCACCTCATCACCCAGCCCTGAGCACTGAGTGCCACATCCCGGCCTTCCTTGGACACCCCCAGCGATGGGGACTCCACCACCTCCCTGGGCAGCTCCTTCCAGGGTTTAACAACCCTTTCCAAGAAGAAATTCTTCATGATGTCCAATCTGAACTTCTCCTTGTGCAATGTGGGGCCGTTTCTCCTTGCCCTGTCCCTGTTCCCTGGGAGCAGAGCCTGACCCCCCCTGAGCCCCCTCCTGTCAGGGACTTGTGCAGAGCTACAAGGTCCCCCTGAGCCTCCTCTTCTTCAGGCTCAACCCCTTTCCCAGCTCCCTCAGCCTCTCCTGGGGCTCCAGACCCTTCCCCAGCTCCGTTCCCTTCCCTGGACACGCTCCAGCCCCTCCATGTCTCTCTTGCACTGAGGAGCCCAGAACTGGACACAGCACTTGGTGGCCTCTCCAGTGCCCAGCTCAGGGGGACAATCCCTGCCCTGATCCTATGGCCTCACTATTCCTGATCCAGGCCAGGTGCCCGTGGCCTTCTTGCCCACCTGGGCACACTCTGGGCTCACACTCAGCTGCTCCTCTGCAATCTTCCTGGATCTCCTTGGAGGCCCAGCTGCACATGCCCTGGGCCAAGAGTTGTCCTGGGCTGTCTCTGCTCAGGGAGGTCACACCTGTGGCACTGCTGAATGTCCTCATGGATGTGTTTGCAGCAGCACTGGCCACACTTGCCACAGCCTTGCCCAAATCCACCGTGGTGTTGGCCATGTTTGTGGCAAAGATGATTCATGAACTTCAAAAAGGGTCAGGACTAAGTTTCTTCCACCCTTCTAGGCTCACATGTGGGACTGGGCCATGATGGGTGAGAAGCATATCCTGTATTTGGGCAATTCCACATGAGGATTTTTTAATTTTGTTTTTTTCAGCAAATGGTCACAAACCAGGGGAGGCCTCAGCACCTTCTCTCAGAGGCTGTCACTGCTGTCCCTGAGGGGCCACAGAGGGAGCAGGACTGGTGGCTGCTCCGTTTTATCCCTGCAGCAAATGGTGGGTAAATGGGGAGTAAATCAGAGGAGGAACTGACAGTCTGCAGTCAGGCCCAAGGATTTACAGCTGCAGAAGGTTTATTAATAGAGCTGTGGGTGCTGCAGGCCTGTCTGTGATGGGCTGGGGGATAATTTAATGATCAGCAAGGACAGAAAGCTGAGATAAGGATAACTGTGGTGTCCACATTAGCAGTGTTCCCTCTCTGTGCTGGCTTAGCTCCCTGGGAAGGCGCAGCCAGAGATGAAATAAATCATGGTGCCAGAGATGAAGTAAATCAGGTGTCCCTGCTCTGTGCCCCTCCATTAAGGCAAATTGCTCTTTACTTACTCACCAGCACCCATCTGAGGGGTGCAGGCAGTGAATTGTCCCCCCAGGCTGAAGAACAAAGGGGCACCATGGAGGTCCATGAGGACAAACACCTCAGCACGGCCTTCAGAGGGACAGATGGCACCAGCACAGAGCTGCAGCTGAGTGCAGAGAGACAAACACCACCAGCCAATATCTAAAACAGGATTTTAAGTAAGTGCCCCAGTCTTAGCCATCCCTGAAGGCCATAAACAGCTCAGGCAATGTCATGAGGAGTCTTCCATGAGATACCTGTTGCTAAAAATATGGCAATTTTGGTGACCTCTAGAGAAAACAGAATTCTTGGCTTCCTGACACCCTTTAACTTCTTAAAATGAATGGAGAACTCAAAGCTGACACCTCTGGGGTTTCTCTCAGCCTTTGAGATTTGGGTCAAATTGCTGCTGAGCAGGGGAATTTCTGTTGTAGGAGGCAAAGATTGAGGCAGCAGCACAAGTGTCCACTCTGTCCCCAACTCAGTTTATTGGTGTGCCTTTTCCTGATGGACACACTGAAAAAAAGTGCAAAAGTCATCTCCTTCCCTGTTTCTGTGATGCTGCAGTAAGTGAACTGACCTGGAGCAACACAGCCTGTTAAAATAAATTTCTGGAATTAAACTGTATTTCCTGGATTAAAAATGCAAACCCATCAAAATCACTGCAAATTCCTTCTTATTTTGTTTAGTGGTAGACACTCCCAGAAGCCTTCCTGGGGAAAGTCAAAAACCATGTGTGTCTTGTAATTAGATCTAAATGATTATGAAATTTTGGGAAATCGGTGTTTATGACACCTGCTGAGGTGAACTTCCTCCTCCTGCTGAGAGACGACAACGCAGGAAAAAGACCAAGCCTAACTTGTCTGACCTCCCTTTGACCTACGACAAAATCACTCAAGACAATTTAACTTGCAAAAGTGATGGGCTCCCGGTTGTTTGTTGAACTGAAAAAAAAAAAAACCCTTTCACTTCCAAGTACTAATTTTCATTATTTTGCATCTTCCTTCAGGGGAAAATCCAGAGTTTTTCTGAAACCACAGGTGATATGACCCATTAAAGCTGGGATTTAAGCATTGGTTTTATGCAGCAGATGGATAAACTATCAGTCACTCGCCTGTAGGTGGAAAAACCTTTGCTTAAGCCATTAACACTCCCCAGTGTAATACTACCTGTGTTCAGCAAAGGGAAATCTGTTTTCTTACTGTGATTTGATATTGGGAAACAACAGGAGGAGATAAGCTTTATAACAGCCCTGGAAACGTGTCTGTGGTAAGAAATGAGCCACGCAGCAAAACCACCTTGGGCATGAGCCTGGCTCTTCCACAAGGGGCAAGACAGCCCTGGCACAGGCTCCAGACAGAAGGGACGGGAGAAGAGGAGAATTCTGCCTCATGCTGTGGGCTCCCAAGGTCCCTCCTGCCACGTGGAGGGATGCCCCAATCAAGGCGATGACGGAATTTTGGCTGCAGCTCTCGCAGGGCACCCGCAGGTGCTCTCCCCATCGCTGCTCAGGGCTCTGCTCCACTGCACAAACCCTGTCCTCAGCTGCTCTCGCTCATTTCCGCACGCTCCCAGAGCCCAGATCCAAGAGGGGGATGGCTTCCAAGGCGAGGAAGCACAGATGTTGGGAAATCCAGGAAGGAGGCTCATCTAAGAGTATTTAAATGTGTACTGGTGCTGAAGTGCACGGCTCCTGCATGGAAACTTGTGCCTCTGACAGGCCCCATCCAACAGGCACTGGAAGCAGTGGAAAGGTGTCCCTGGAGGCAGGTGAGGTTAAGCTGCACTTGCAGAATCTGGTGTTTATGCTCCTTTGAAATGCAGATACTTAAAAAGCCATTGCCCATCCATCCATTCATCCATCACAGGGCACTTGACTTCCACATGTCCCCCGAGTCACTGGTTTTCCATGATCCCAACACGTGCCTGTTTCAATGCTGCTGCCTGATCTCTCTGTTCCTTGCTGGAAGGGATCTCTGTCCAGCCACTAAGAGAAGGTTGAGGGCTGTGTGTGTATGTCCAGCTCATTGGACCTTTCTTTCCTTGTGGTTCTCCCTGTGATGGTTCCCAAAGTCTCACATGTGGACGCAAACAGCAAAGGTTTCCATGAATAATGATGATGATGATGATGATGATGCTGATGATGATGAATTTGGCCAATCCTTCCCACTGTATGAAAGCCAGTGTAGTCCTGTCCTGGATATTTTACATGCTAAGTGGTCACTGGCTATTTTCTATCATATTCCCAAGAAATGTAGGGTTCCTTTTTTCCTCTTCCATGCCATGGGGAGTGAAGGATACATTGCAACACCTTTATCATCCCTTGCCTCTTGACACCTCAGTAGCAAAGACTGCAGAGGCCTGGAACAGCTTCCCAGAGCACCAGGAAAGGATTTAAAACATAATCCCATCAATGGATTCAACAAGCTCCTCCTTCCAACTCAAGAGGAGCCTTTTGCAGGTCCCCACCTGTGCTGGTGACTCAAATCCATCACTGAGCATGGAGAGTGCCTGGATCTCACAGGACTTCCAGGGTTTCACAGCTCAAGAGGTGCCAATGCTCTGTGTGATTAAACTCCCTCACTGCTCAGTAAGAATTGGGGCAGACATGCACTTGCACTAATGGGTACATTATTTCCTAAATGAGAGTGTACTTTTGCATTCCCTTTCTTTCCTTTTTCTCTTTTGCTCTTTTTCAACCCTGAAGGCCAAATACACAACAGACATAAATCAGATGTGTAGAGCCCAGACCAGTTTGTCCCACCGAAGATTCTTGAGACAGGTTTAGGATCCCTGCATTTCATTTATGGAGGTCCTCAAAGTTCCTGACACAAGAACACTTTCCCAGCCCTTTTTTGTGCAAGCCAGGTGAATCCTGCCTTTGTTTTGCATACAATCTGTCTCCACCTTCCTTTTCTCTGATGCCACAAGTCATTTATGAAGTCGCTGTAGAGAACACCCTGACTCTCATCTCAGTGTGACTTACATGTTCTGCCTCTTGGTGGCTTTTCCTGAAACAGTCTACAAGTGTGAAGCCTTTTCTCTCTTTCCCCACTTTCCTCTTTTCTTCTTCTGCTCCTGTTTTCAATCACGGACTGCCCAGGCAGCCTAGTGGTCAGGCTTAAAGACTTGCTAGAACTGGATTCAAGATTTATGAGAACTAGATGTAACCAGGCCTCTCCCAGAGGTTTGGGAAGAAACAGCTGGAGTCTGGCACTTTCCATCATGACAAGGACTATTAAAAACTAAGAGTTGAACTGCAAAAAGCAGGAGGGGAGGAGGGGAGGAATAAAATGTTTAGGCTTAAAACGCAAAACAAGCGCCTGCAGTATCCAGCCCGTCTGCACAGGGGCCAATTCTGACAGCAAACGCCTTTCACAGCTGCCGAGACTTGGGCTTATTTTAGAAACCACTTTAGAAACAAGAGGTTAAAAGAAGAGAGGGAGGGAAGAGGGAGGGGGATTGGAGCCGGGAGCTGTCTGTGTGCGATCCCAGGATGCAGAGCCCGGGCTGGCGGAGCGGGTCACATCCTGCGCTGTCTGGAGCCCGTTCCGGCCGGGCCACCCCACCCAGGGCTGATGTAATGGCCCGGCTGTGTTTGTGGAGATCACCAAGGCGTGCGTGTGTCCGGCCATCCCAACTGTGTCCGGCCATCCCAAGCCAGGACAGCAAAGCTCCTCCACACCAAAGAGGGAGGGGACGTCGGCTGAGCAGGGAAATTTGAAGGCTCGGAGCTCTGGCTTCCACGCTGCGTGTCCTGGGCATTCCCACCCTTGGCATTCCCACCCTTGGCATTCCCACCCTTGGTATTCCCTCCCTAGCATTCCCACCCAGCCCTTGCCTTCCATGCTCTCTGTCCCTGTAGGGCCATCCCGATGCACAACCTGTCCCCTGCCCAAGGGTCACCCCCAGCTGGGGATGGGGGACTTGCTGCTCTCACCTGGCTGCAAGCACAAGTAGGGTGGGAGACCTGGAAGGGAAATGGTGTCACTGCTGGAAAATTGGGAGGGGACCACTGGTGTTAATTCTCCTGGGCAGTGGGTTTGTGCCTTCACCAATGGGAAAGTGGGGGGATGCACCAGCATAGTCAGGCTGATCATGGTAATTATTCATTTAGTGGTAATTATTCATTTTCTAACCATGTGGCTGTTTCAGACCTGAATTCTCCACTGGCCGAGGTGCTGGTGTTGATTCAGAAGGGATCCCACACTCCTGATTCCTGTGTCCCACTTAGATACCTACAGCTCTATGGGATGGCTCCATCCCAGGATGCCAGCAAACCAGGCAAGTTGGATTTACCTGCATTTTCACCTGCCATTGGTCAAGGCTGTTCCATGCTGTTAAATAATATGTTTCTAATCCACAAGGAAAAGAAACAACCTGCCTTTACCTACTCTGCGTGTCCTGCCCCACAGTTTTATCTGACAGCCACCAACACTGTGACATACCCATGTGGCCAAAATTAAGGACTTTTATTTTCTCTGGGAATTTTGTCCCCAATTTCAATGGGAATTCTGAGTAGGGAAAAACCCACCTTCATCCACTGGCTTTGTCTCATGCCAAATGGTCTTTCAAAGCTCTCTTAGTCCCAGACAGGAGCCATAAACACCCAAAAGACTTCACAGACTGACCTCAGCATCTGTCTGGGTATCCACACCATGGGTGGAACATCCCTCTCTCTCATCCTGAAGTACTCATTGAGGTCCCACAGAACTTCCTTGGACCCTTTTTCCTAAAACAGAGGTACCACAAAGCCCTTGAAATTCTGGGGCTCCCGTTTAAGCAAAAAATAAGCACCCCATAAATCACCAGCTCCTGACACCATATTAAAAAATAGGGATGGCTACACAGAAGACACCCTCAAGCAGGGGCTGGATGGGAAAAGAAAGGGAATTGAGCCTTCAAGTGCCAAATAAATTAAAAAGACAAATAAAACTGCCACTCTCTAATGAGCGGCAAGACTGGCTCCCAGCTGGCTCTGTGGATGAAGCCAGGTTGCCTCGGGAAAGTCTGGTGGATCTTTTGTGCACAAAGGCACCCATTTGACCCATCAAATGTCCAGACGTGGTGGTGGCACAGGCCAGGCCTCCTGGAAGGGATGGCAGCTCGGCTGCCTCTCAGCAGAGAGGTTATTTGGGATCCACATCTGGCAGCACAGGGTAGTCCAAGGCTAAGCTGAGCTTGTTTCAGTAGCCCTACCCAGGAAGGGTATCTCTGGTGAAAAGTGAAAATATCAGTTTAAAAGTTTGATTTCCAAGCTGCCTTCTCCCATCATAGCAGTGCTTGCCCCTGTGAGACTGTGACAGCATCTCCCAAAACTAGAAAAGTACACATATCCATATTTCTGGAATTTACCTTTTCCTTTAAGAAATATCCCTGGTCTTGGAGATTCTGTGATATCATTTCAACATTGCTCTTCATAGGATGCAAAATAAGGCACAGGCTGGCAAACAGTGGGAACGTAATTATGATGAACTTTTACCTAAAAATGTTTGTTTCTAGTTTGTTTGGGGTTTTCTTTTTCTTTCTTCTTCTTTAATGTTAAAAAATCAGCATCTTTTCTTCGATTTCTCATTGTCTCTTAGCAACTGCACAGTTTTGATTACAGACAGCTCGGGTTAGGAGATAGGAAGTGATTTGGCAAACACAACATTCCAAAAAGGTGACCTTTTCCTGCTCTGGGTTTTCAATTTGGGCAGATCTCTTGGGGAAAAATTACAGCCAACACCAGCCCCAACTGCCCCATAATATTTCCAAATACTGGCAACAGTGTCCCATTAGAAACCTCAGTGTATTTATTATTTCTCCTGCTCTTTGGGGCTGCCCTCTGGGTGAGATGGAGGACAAAGAAGGTCTCCCAGAGCTCTGAACACCTGCAGGAGGGTAAGCACAGGTGTGTTCCTGCTCCACACTTGTTCCTTCTCCCTGGGAGACACAAAAGGCCAAATTTGGCCCCGTGGAATTTCCCAGGATTGGGATGTTATCGTGCCAGGACTGCAGGCTCACAGCCCTGCCAAGACACAATAAAAAAGAGCTGTTTCATGGTGGAGGAATATGAGGAGCACATGTTTGGTCAAGCTGGTGGGCAACGCTGTTCCTTCACCTCCCAAGGCTGGCTGGACTCTGGAATGCCCATAAAAACACCCCCCACTTCCTCCCCTTGCTGCGAGGGCAACAGAAAACCTTGATTTCATCCCATGCAATTAAAACAAACGGTTGCCACATGTAAATATTTGTGTTGTTACCCATCTCGCCTCGTCTGCAGGGCTCCGAAAAACAAACAGCAAAACACAGCCCTGGCCATTAGAGCAGGGCCTGGGGTTTGCAGCCAAGCCAGGAGGGCAAGGGGAGCCTGGGATGGGGCTTGTGCTGGATTTTGGATCACCACAGTGCTCAAGGAATGCTCCCTGTGAGAACACCCCTGTTTTCACCCTTCCCAGCTTCCCTGATGATGTCAAAGGGACTGTCACATATATCCATGGAAAATTCGTGCTCCAGAGGTGGGAAACCCATGTTTGGTCTCTGAAATATCCTCCCCGGGGATGTATCCAGAGCCCTGGTCCCCAGCACGTGGGTGAATAATCCCTGTGGGTCCCTTCCAATTCAGGATGTTCTGGGATTCTGTGATCCCACACAGGGATCCTCTCAGCCAAGGACAAATCCCTCACCCCTGATGAGCACCAAATTATTTTAGTGCAGTTTGCACCCACAGGATTGGGTCCAGAGAGAGGAAAATCAGAGCCAAAACCAGGTTGCTCGTGCCTGTTACCTGTGTGCTTGTGCATTTCCCAGGTTTGGTTCAGCTCAGCAGAAATATTACAAAATCAGGCCTTTGCCACATTTGTCTCCAGGGTTCTGCCTTTTGGCATTTAGGAGGGAGGTGGATAATTATGCAGGATTTTTCCTTCCCTTGAGAAAAGACATGAAACCTGGATCGTTTCTGGCTTTCCTTGGTGTCTGTCCAAGCAGAAGTTAAAGCTCTCCCAGCAATTTCTAAAATCCCCTTTCAGATAACACAGCAGCCGGGTTTCAAGGTTATTCTCAAGGGTGTAATAGCAGTATTTCTTCTTTACTGCAATATCCATGATCTTGTGCACAGTTTCAAGAAGCTTTAGGACAACTTTGAAACTGGAAAGTGTTTTGTTAAAAAAAAAAGAAGAAGAAAAAAAGGAAAAGGAAAAAAAAATCCAAACCACCCTGTTAATTCCAGTCTGCTTTCTTTGTGCTGTTTTGAATAAGTTAGAAAGCAAACTGGGAAAATTTAATTTACACCAGGGGAAAAAAAAAGAACACTGCATTCAAGAGAAAAAGAAAATCTACACTGATACTGTTCCACTTCAACAATTATTTGTAGCATATCCTATATATTTGTATGGGGTATATATACACATATTTATATATATAAATGTTTTTCCCCTTGGGGTTTTCCTTTTAAAGATTTTTGCCTTTTCACATGTGAACTGTAAACAGACTGACAGATGGAATTCTTTTGTATAAACTGTTTCAGATACACTATTCTTCCATGCCTATGTCAGTTGTTTACAGTATCAAAAAGCCACAGATACGCCTAAAAGTAAGGAAAGTTGGAATTTCTGCCAAACATTTGGATACCATCCATCCTCAGAGGCTGTACCCTCAGTGCACCGGGTGGTGCTGAGGAACCTCTCACTTGGAGGCATCTCCTCAAGATGTGTGGCAGCAGGAGGCTGGGGATCTTCAAAGCAAGGGCTGAGGAGGGAAGAGAGGGGCACTTCTGCAGACTGCGGGCCCCCAAATTTGCTGCTGCCAATGTCTACACTTGTTAATGAGTGTCTAATGGGCTGGTGGCTGCTGGGCTGGTGCTAGGGACATCTGGAGCTCTCCATGTGGGTGGTGCATGGTCCCCATGGCACTTTTTTCTTTTTTTTTTTTTCTTTTTTTTTTTCTTTTTTTTTAATGTTTTTTCACTCCATGTTTTCATGCCCTGAGTGCCAGGCCAAGAGTCTGACCAGCATAACCAGCATGGAGTGGTACTCAGGGCTCCCCATGATTTTGTCTGATTTTTATCAGCCTGGTTTGGGCATTTAAAGTGTGAAAAAAGCCCAGAGGCATTGAACAGTCACGCCAAGGAGTCTTCTTCCAAATTTAAGCTGTCTCAGCCAGCAAAATTCCCAGTGCTGTCTCAGGAACAGCAGCCCTGGGTGATTCCCTGCCCTGTGGAAAAGCCACGTAGACAAAAGTTTTATTTTGTTTGAACTCCACCTCTGGCACTTACCTTTCACCTGCATGGTCTTTGGTCTTTGAAAACTTCTCCAAATCCTTTGTTCTGCTTTTTTTTTCCTCCCCAAACCATGAACATGGAAGGAGGGAAACAGCCACACAACCCCATCACCACCAGAGCTTGGGCTGTCGTTCACCAGAATTAAACACCCTGAAAAATCCAGTCATGGCCCATCTGGAAGACCACGATGCCTTCAGGTTTAAGGGATTGGGAGACCATGAGAAGTCCTATCAGCTTTCAGATGAAAAATTTTCACCCAACACTACAAAAAAAAAGAGGCCCCATGACACAGAGAAAGGTTTTGTGAGATTTTGAGTTTATGGAAATTAGAGAAAAGGGCCTCTGAATGCCAGCATGTACAACTTGTCCCCATAAGGCTCCCCAGGGATTGTCCCAGGGGCCGACCCCCCTCCTTCCCAGAAGATGTGGTTTGGCAAAGATCTGGGGTTTGTTCACCAGGACATTTATTCATCCAAATTTGGAGCTCAAAAAAGGTACCATCGCTAAGCTTTGAGAAAAATCTTCACAAAAAAAACCCCACCAACAAACAAACCAAAGAAAACAACTTCCAACTGGCCAACACACCCCACTCCCATGTTTGCCATCAGAAGTTGTTCTACAGCAAGTCAAGCCCATAATCTCCACTGGAACAAGATCAGACAGGCGTTTGTCTGCACAAACACCAGTGATGCTCTGGTTGGGAGATTGGATACGGCTCTGTCCTTTTCCTGGCTGGAATGCCCAAGCTTGTGGGCACCAGCACAAGCTCAGCAGCTGCCCAGGCATGGCTGGATGTGGAACTTGGCCTGCCTGGACAACCAGGAAATCTGCCCTCAGCATTAACTTCACTGGCCCATCACCTTCTGAAAGCTACTTGTTTGTGTCACCTTATCCATACAGAGCCACGTTCCCACATTCCCAAGGGGAATGACACATTGCAGTGTTGGAGACGTGGTGGCAGGCGATAAGGATGGGTCAAGAAATGCATGGAAAAGTCAAGAACGGACCTCAGACATCCCTGGATGTGTCCAAGGCCAGGTTGGATGGGGATTGGAGCAGCCTGGGATAGTGGAGGTTGGAATGAGATGATCTTTAGGTCACTTTGAACACAAACCATTCCTGAGTGACATCCTGTGTGACTGAAGTGTTCCTTTGGAATGCAAAGTGTTTAAACCTTTGGCACCTGCCATTTGGAGGAGGCCACCTCAGCAGGTCCTGTCCCTCCTCCTCTGCTTGCTGCTGCTGCTGCTGCTGGGAAGCAGAGAGCTTAGAGAACATGCACAGCCCAGCATCCTCCCAAAATACAGCTGGGATGAGAGGAGGGATCTGGGGGAAGGGATGCCGGAATTATTATTTCCTTTTCTTTTCTATCCCTTTTCCCCAGCTCTGAGCACCCACAGCACCAGCAGAGCTGTGACCCTTCCCTGAGCCTGGTGCTCAGTGCTCTGGGAGTGCCCTGCAGGCCCTGAGCCTGAAGAGCCCAGAGCTGCAGAGCCAGGGACACCAAACATTCTGCTGGCTCAGAAAGCCAAGGGGTCTGAGCAGGACAGATTCTGGAAACTCGAGCTGAGCCCAGCCCAGCCCCAGCATTGGGCTCCCTTGTTGGATCTGTGCTTTGTGAGGGCTGTAACTTGTGTGTGTGACTGATGGGTGTGTCACCTGGCTGAGGTGGTGCATCCAACAGGATCCTAATTAAAATGCCGAGGTAACGACCCCCAACCCTCTCACCACGTCCAGCTTCATTTTCCTAACACCAGGAAAAGGCATCAGAAGGATGAGGCCATTGTAGAAACTCCAGTTGTACAAACAACCCCTTTGGAAGTTGTGGCTCTGAGATGGAGAACACCAGCAACAGGGTGTGTGAGACTTCTCCAGCTCTCCCTGCAGCACTCAGCTCCTTGTCCAGGCCAGCACAGGCTCCTCTGGCTCCAGGGGAGAGGGGCTGTTCTCGTCTGAGCCTCCTCCGAGCCCGGAGCTGCTGTTCCTGAGGTCTGTGTAGCCATGGTGAGCTCTGTGCTCCTGTAAACATTGCACAACCACGAGCCCCCGCTGGCTGAGGGCAGCAGAGGCACCACCAGCGGGCTCCTCCTCCTTGGATTGCTGTTCCTGGGGAAGGGCAGCGCTCTGAGGAGTGATGGCAGCAGCCCCCGAGCCGCCGGTGAGCCCGCGGCACGCTCTGGATCACACTCACATTGCTGAGAGGATGGGTCACAGTTTTGGGAACCCGCCCTGACCTCCTCTGGTGATGCTCTGGCTTCCTGAGGATGGAACAGATTCTTGCCCAGAACTCGAGGAGCTTTACGACACTGGGTGGTGAAAAAGCTCCCGAGTCCTTGCAAGCGGGGCTTTGCCTGGTGGACACCCCTCCTGCAGGTGGGATGGGGACAAGGAGATGGGGGAGCAGCACATCCTGGGGGAAATGGGGCACAAAGCAGGAGGAGAAAGCGCTCTGGAGCTCCTGAAGGTCTGCCTGGGGACAGCAGGAACATCTCCAGCACAAATCCTTGGTGTGCTCCTTGCCTTGGGGGCAACGGGGTTTGCAGGTAAGACCACAGCCTTGTCTGTGATGGGGAGAAACCTGTGGACAAGTTGTTTTCTGCACTAACCCCCTTCCTCTGCTTGGAGAAAGGTGCAATCCTGTCCTGTAGCTGAATTTAAGACAGACTGGCTGATGGTCCCTTTGCCACCTGCAAGCACTGAGTTATTAATCTGCACACTGCAATGTTCTTTGGAATTTCAGATTCAGGAATGCAGGAAGAGAAGATTTCATGTGGGCAGCTTCAGCCCTTCCCAAGGGCCTGCTGGCTGAGCTGCTGGGAAACTCCAGCTTCTCAAACGAGGCAAAGCAAGGTGGAAGAAACACCATTTGTCCATCTCAGTCCTCCTCTGGGAGGAGAGGGAGAGCTGGAGGAAGGGCTGGCTGGATCCAGGGACAAATCCTTCCCACAGGCTGGGTTTGGGCCACACTGGGCATTCCAGAGCTGGCCCAGCTCCCGAGGTGGTGGAACAGGGCGAGACACCCTGTGAGGCTGTGCCAGGGCAGGGCTGGGAGTGCTCTGTGTGAAACAGGAGCACGAGGCACAGACCTTCCACGCCTATTGGAAACAGATTTTTCCTTGACACACAAGCGCAGAAGATTCCTCTGGAATGAGAGCCCCAACCAAGGCTGGGCAGCAGGGAAGGGTTTCCAGCTCCTCGCAGAGAGGAAGGAAATCCGCCCGTGGGACAGACGATATTGTCTTTTGTTTGACTCCGCAACGCTGATTAATGAATGCTTTTCTGGATTTCACAAGAATTTCTGGGGTTTGTAAACTTTCTTCAGAGGTTTTTCTGGGAAAAAAATGGAAGCCGTGCTCGGGGTTCTCCTTCTGCAAACAAACTTCTCGACGCTTTCATTCAAATCAAGATTTTCCACAGATAGTAACAGGGATTTCTCAACCAGGGTCGTAAACATGGTAGGTAGTACATTATGAGCCAGATAAAATTTGAGTTTCAGCAGGAGGAACTCAGGTCAGGGCCCTCTTGTGATGGACCTTGTGTGGCAAGAAACAACCTTGCTCTGAGATGAACAGAAAAGGCAAAGGGCAAGAGGAAAAAAAGAAAAATACTAAAAATACGCTTTAACAGATGGGGCACTGAGGTGGCAAAAGATGAAGTGATTTGTTTGACGTCAGGATCATGGGAACATTAAGCCAAAAAGAGGAACTAAATCCATCCCTCTTGGAAGGCTCAGCACATATCTTTAACCACAGACCATCCTTTCCCTCTGGTGTTACTGACTTTTGGCCGAGCCTTTGCTCCTCACTAGGGGATGGCACTTGGTGCAGGATTATTTCCTGAGGATCAGGTTGCTTTTTGGTGTGGGTTTTGGCTGATCCATCCAGTTCATCACATGGGCATAATGCATGATGCCTCCTTTTCCCATCAACCCCTTCTGGAGAGACCCAGAGTCCTGATGAAATTTTTCTCTGTGTTACTGAGTGTGGGCAATGCTGGCACAGATCTTGGGCTGGGCCACTGCTACAGTAATAATGATAATAATAATGATAAAAACAACAATACCAAATCCAGACCTGGATCTCAGGGGCTTTCCTTGGGTACCTGGCACCTGCACCCAGGACTGGACAGATCCTGCGAAGGATCAGAGCATCCATGGCAGAGCCACCCCTGCACAGACAGAAGGAGAACAAGGAGTTTATCCATCATCTGGTAGCTGGGGAAACATTTAGCCTTGGTTTCCTCCCACCTGGCATGCTGGAGGAACATTGGCAGCACTCCTTTGACCATAATGGAAAGCACAACCAACACATGGCCAAAATCTGGATATTTCCCCTCACTTTGCTTCCTGTGGCAGCACAAATCCCAGGATGGCCAAGGGAGCTGACCCTGCTTTGTCCTCCTGTGTTTCTCACAGCTGCTGAACGAGGTCAGAGGTCAAATTCAGGGCCTGGTGATGGGGACAAGCCCCGTGCTGTGACCCCAGAAGGAAGGGACACCTCTGGGAGGGTCAGGGTGGGGTGGCAGAGGGGCACTTTGCCGAGCCCTGCTGGGCCTGGCGTGCAGAGCTGGGCTGGGATTAGGGCTGGAACTCGCAGCATTTGGGCCATTGTGCAATGCTGGGCAGCTGGAGGGTTTCACTTTTCAGAGGGGAAAAGAAAATGTGAAAAACTAGAACCAGAAAACTCTTTTCTTCCCTCCTTTTTTTTTTTTTTTGACCTATCCAGAGCTTTCCACAATGCTGGTGATTTAAACCAGGCCTGGAATATGAATGCGACTCTAATATTTCTACCTTCCTGAGTTACATTGATGAGTCAAGGGGCTGGCTGAGGCTGAAATGCAGCAATGTATATGCACAGGCCATGGATGAAACCTCCCCTTGCATGGACACCTTGTCAGCCAGGGCTGGATTCAGGAGGTTAATAACGTTCTGTCCTTCGTGGGAAAGAAAATATGAATTTAATTTAAAATCTAGACATGCCTTCAGCTCTGGAACAGAGAACACAAAGCTAATTCTACCAACAGGCGCAGGGAGATGGAAGAGGGCACATCCTGAACTTTGCATCCAGGCTGAGTCTGGCCCTGGAGATGATTTCTTGGGACATTTGAGCCCACAGGTGAGAGGAAGCAGAGCCATTCTGGGGCAGGAATGAGGGGCTGGGGAGGGGAGCAGGTGCCTGGGGTGCAGGTGGAGCATCCCTCGGTGCCTGGACTTGGAGGCAGCAGCAGGGAGAGCTGCAGGTGACTCTTCACAGGGCCAAGGGGACAGAGGTGGCCTCAGTGTCAAACCCAAGCAGAGGAGTCCCCAAAGCCAAACGTTTCCCTGGTGCTGGGAGCAGGAATTGGGCTTTGCAGCCCAGCCAGAAACCCTTAAAACGGCCTCCTCTCCCTTCTCATCCCTCATCCACATCCTTCTCACAGCCTCCCCCCACCTCCATCCCCCATGCCAAATAAATCTCCTTAGAGTTTAAATAAATGCTGTAGTGTCCTAAAAGTCTTGCAGCCTTGGAGAGGGAAAAAAAAAACAGAAAAAAAAAGAAAAGAAAAAAAAAAGAAAAGAAAAGGTATTAAACCTGAAAGAGAAATAGTAGATGTGCATCTTCTTCCCTTTGGTCTCTCTGAAGGCTATTAAGTGATGCAGGGTGACTGTGGACAGGTACATGCAAATAATAGGATCAAGGCAGCAGTACAAAGGTTTGTCTCCCAATCTTAATGCAGGTGTGGGAGACACAAACCAGGTGGCTAAAAGGCTCCTTTGTTTGAAGCTGTCAGGAGGAGAAGCTGATAATCTCCTGCCTCATCCCTAAACTCTCTTTCAGCCGTGTCAAGGCATCTCCTCACATCAGGAAGTCTGCAATGACATGGCTATGTGCTAAGCTCAGTTAATGTGGTCCCAGGTTTAAACACTTCAGGTTGAAAGTGGATAATTGGTGGTAGTGGATTTTAAAAGCTCACACAGGTGCCTTTGAAAAGAGGTCAGGAGTCAAGTGCATCTCTCCTATGAGAAATGGTGAGCCTTTCCTAAGGAGATCAAAATTCTTCCACGGAGAGCCCCAGGGCCTTGTAGGAACTGTTATTAATTTAGTCCTGTATGTTCCAAATAATGGGAAAACGATACCACATGTGTCCAAGGCCGAGGAACCGGGGCACGTTCTCTCTGCACAGATAAGCTTTCACCTGGCACTCCTGCACTGTTAATTAAGTAATCCCCTCTCAGCCCGAGCAGGAGCAGCACAGGAGCTGTGGGGGTTCCTGAGGCGGGGACAGCACGACCTCAGCTCGGATGGTCCCTTGGGGGTGAGGGGACCCCTCCAGCAGCTCCCCGGGGGGGGTTGTGATGTTTCCCTCCCAGGTTTTCCAAGGAATTTGGGCGCCCTGGAGCTGCAGTTTTGCTCCCACCCCCGCGGGTCCCCGAGCAACGCGCACCTTTAAAAGACAACAGCTCTTCCCCCGGCGCGGTGCGATTTTCTCAAATTGTGCTTAATGAAGGCAAAGCTGGAGGAAATTAACATCCAATTATTTTCTCAGGGCGGATTTCTTTGTGCCGGCCGCGGGACAAGGACCTGCCCGAGCACGCAGCACATGAAAGCGGCTCCTGCCCGCCGCAGGATCGGGTTGCAAAGGCACCGAGCTCTGCACCTGCCCGGAGTTTAACAGGGATGGGAGTGGAGAAAACACAGCGGATCGCGGCCAGGAGAAGCTGGGTTTTCCCCATCTTCACCATATGTTCGATTTTGCGGTCTGAACAAACGCAAGATGACAAGCGCCAATAAAGAAAATAGCATCGTTATCACCCGAATTTGCATTAAAAGTGCGGCTTAGGAGCGGTGGCTGTAACCAGCTCCTAATTCCGCTGCCTCGGGTGCCTCCAATTTCACCTGTGCCAGCAGCTCCTTTGATTTTGGGACCTTATTCTTTGCCATTTTGGTGAGGGTGGCCCAAATACACCCAGAGGTGTCCCGTGAGAGCAGGCTTATTGCAATTATGAGAGAGCACAAGGAATTTGCTTCTTGAGAGTATCCAGATGAATTTGTTGATGTATTCTGAACGGGTTGATAGAGCATTTTTAGAGATAAAGCACCTCCCAGCCCAGCTGGCTGGATTCTTTGTGAGCAGGTGCTCATTTTGCCAATTGTTCAAGTAAAATAGCTGCTTCTGTCCTCCTTTTTTTCCCTCTGCTTGTGACTGGGGACAATTTGGGAAAGACTGCCACTGGTGAACATGTTATGTATTTATTGTTATTATTATTATTATTTGCTATAAATTTATTTGTGTGACAGTAGCAAGTCAGAGGGTCTGAACTGACACAAAGCAAAAAATACAGTCCCTGCTCCAAAAGCTTTAAATTATCCCCAAACACTGAATGGTGGCTCAGAGTTCATCTATTTAATTTCAATTGTATATGGCATAGAAACTGAACACTGTTTGGGGGAAAAAACCCAAGTGAAGCCTCGACCTTTGCAGCACAGCCCATGGGAATTATGGAAACTCTTCTTTTGGATTTATTTCTTTATCTGAGAAGCAGTGAAACTAATGCTTAATAGAATGGTTTGGGTTGGAAGAGACATTAAAAATCATCTTATTTTAAACCCCTGCCATGGACAGGGCCAACTATCCCAGGTTTCTCCAAGCCCTGTCCAACCTGGCCTGGAATATTCCAGGGACGAGGCAGCCACAGCTTCTCTGGGCACCCTTTGCCAAGAATTCCTTCCAATATCCCACCTATCCCTGCCCTCTGGCAGTGAAAGCCATTGCCCCTTGTCCTGTCACTCCAGGCCCTTGACTAAAGTCCCTCTCCAGCTCTCTCCTAAAAAGTTTCACTTCTGACAAAATGATCTTTCCTGAAAGGAACAAATATCTCATTCAAAGACATCTCCCAAGCTCTGGCCATAAGGAAGTTAAGAGCAGCACTTTCCCTTTTTTTATTAATATTGTTTGTTGGTGAAATGGCTTAATGGCTGCAGGGTCAGTTGACAGATAGGAGGTAACATTGTTCTTCTCCTCCAGCGAAAGTAGCGTTTGGCATGACTTCAAAATAACCCTATTGTTTGTCATCTTCTCCAAATACACTATAAAACCCCTGTTAAAAGGGAAGATAACATTTTCTAAGCATAAGTCAAGTGCCGGGTTGCCTTTTTTTAAAGCTGCTTGATGAGAATTAATGGTGTTGGATCTCCTGTTTTAAACACATTTGGCCAGGTTTTCTGGAGGCACCTAATTTATCTTGAGGCTCTTTCATCTATTATCTAACTGTGAGCTTGTTCGTAGCTCATCAGCCATCCTGGTTTTGACAGGGGGTTTTGTGATGAGCAGCCAACAGCCCAGAGTGTCGGGGCCAGGCCTATCTCTGGCAGGAAGGTGATGGGAAAAGCCTAACCTTCTGCCACTCCTCCCAGCACTCACCAAAACCCAAAAATAGAGCTTTGGATGGTCACACAAAGCCCCTCGGCGTGGTTCCTGCATCCCAGCCTTGAGGCAGATCCTCGACTGGTCAGGTCCATTTAATGGGGAAATGGCACTGCCTGCCCCTTTGGGAGAGATTTGGGGAAATCCTCCCTGTTGAGGGGACAGAGAATTGTTTTGGCCAAGGCACAGAGTCCATGGAGCCAACAGGAAAGAGGAGAAAGCAGCAGATATTTTGGAAAAAAACCCCAAAACCTTATCTAATAAGGGTGGGAAATAAAGAGTGTGGTTCCTGCATCCCAGCCTTGAAGCAGATCCTTGCCAGG
>JAHLSL010000007.1:298233-359283 GCA_025920805.1 Petroica traversi | reverse complement strand
TCCCAGCCTTGAAGCAGATCCTTGCCAGGTCAGGTCCATTTAATGGGGAAATGGCACTGCCAGCCCCTTTGGGAGAGATTGGGGTGGTGTTTGGGGAAATCCTCCCTTTTGAGGAGACAGTCTATGACAGAGAATTGTTTTGGCCAAGGCACAGAGTCCATGGAGCCATCAGGAAAGAGGAGAAAGCAGCAGATATTTTGGAAAAAAACCCCAAACCTTATCTAATAAGGGTGGGAAATAGAGAGCTTACGTAAAAGAGCAATTTTTCCCCAGCTCCCAAGCAGGAATTATCTGGTACATGATTCAGGACCATCGCAGATGTGCAGATTTTGGGCGTGAGCTCCCAAACCCACTCTGGCAGCAGCCAGAGGAGATTTGCAGCACTGAGAGGACGCGGCCTTCCCTTTTTTCCTGCTTTCAGCATCGATGTCCGCGAGTGCTCGGAGCGGCAGCCACAGAGCTGCTGGGAAGTTTGTCACCATAACACTGCCTGTTTATGCTTTGTGGGGATGAAAGAACAGCTTTCTTCAATTAGGCTTTGTACTTCAGCTGGCAGGCGGGTGCCGATTGTCTCAAACTCCACCTCTCCCCGCGGCCGGGCCCGGGGAACCAGCACAGGCTCAGATCTGCTCACCACAGGCAAAGTGGGGCACATCCCACTGGGAACAGCAGCCACGTGCACTCAGGTGGGCTGGTTACTCCAACCTGCTGGGATTTTCAAGCTGTAGGATCACAGGATGGGTTGGAAGCGGCCTCTAAAGGCCTTCTCATCCAGAATGACTTCTCCCACCAGGCTGAGTTCCTTAGATTCCCATCCAGCCTGACATTAAATGTTTAAATTTCAGCCATGGGGCACCCACCACCTCCCTGTGCCAGGTCCTCACCACTGTCATTGCATAAATTTTCATTTCATACCTATCTGGCTCTCCCTTCTTCCAGTTTAAAACCATTCCCCCTCATTCTGTCCTTCCTCAGTGCTTTTCCTCTCCAGTCCCTGCTCCATGCACCTGCAAGGGCTGGCACAGCGAGGAGAATCCTGCTGCTTCCTAACAAAGAGTTCAACCTCTTTTTAAAGCCCATGGTGGAGCAGACTCTTTCCATTGACTCGGGCAAGTTTTGGATGTGTTGCCTGGATACCTGGCTGTGGAACACAGCGTGTGTGAGCGGCCGATGGATATCTCTTTAATAAGAAACAGGGCACGGGGAGGGAGCTGCCTCAGTACCAGTGTGGATTTATAAGGCACTGACTGCTCTGTGTCAGGCAGATTTGCAGATTGAGGGAGTTTGGAGGGGCTCGCCGGAAGCTGATAGCAAAGCCGTGGCAAAAAGTCAAAAAGCACCACCCATGGCAGCCCTTCACAGGGAAAACTGACTTATAAAACAGGATCTAGAGAGCGCTGGGATTTTGGCTCGGGAGTCCTGGAGTATGAAATGCATTTCCTGGGTTAAGCCGTGACAGAGAAAAAAAAAAATACGTGGAGACTCCAAGATGAATGAATGATGATTTATAACAATCAAAATCAAACATGAATCTTCACGCCCAACAAGGGCATGTAGGATGCCAACAGCTCTGTGCTATTTGTCACCTCTGTTATTTGTCATCTGTCCCCTTCTGCTTGCATCTTTCACCATAATCACCCTGTAAAAGGAGGGATCACAGAGAATGCCCACCTGTCCTGCCCCCTGAGACCCTGGGTTGTCACTCAGCTGAAATTCCTCTGCTGAAGCCAGAATTGATCGTGGTGGCTTTTTGCATGTGCCAAACACAGATTCATCCATGGGGAGTTATGGATATGGGGATTTTTGCACATGTTCTTAGCAGAATTCTACCGAGGTCTGGGGTGGGTGACGTTGGTACATGAGAAGGCAGCAAAATCATGACCCAGGAGAGGAGCTCCAGCCCTTCATGGCACTTGGAGGTTAATTGCAAATCATCTTCCCGGGAACAAACACAAGCCCCAGTGCTGAGAGACCCTGAGCAGCCTCGGGAGAAAGAACTGCTCTTCATGCTCTGAACTCAGACTCTGATTATTTATTTATTTCCTTTCGGGCTCAAAATTTTTCTCCACAATAATCAAGAGAGAAACAAGGGCCCATTCACGGGAGCAGTGAGCTCTCCCTTTTCCCAAGCCCAAGTGGGCATTGCTGCTGAGAACTGCGCTGACCCGGGGCTTGGCAGACCCAGGTGCAACCTCCTTCTCTCCTGGGGATTTCCAGCCTAACCCTGAGCCAGGTAATTGGGCAGCTAAATCCCTTTAAAAAGTCTGGGCCCTTTCCTCAGCTCCTTGACTGTAATTCCTCTTCTCGCAGGTGGGTTGTGAGATTAAACACATGAAAGACTCGGAGGCACCGAATGCCGCGGTGATGAGACCCATCTGACAGAGAGATCAGCTAACCCAGGGCAGCCGAGCTGGAAAATGCCTCAGATTTTTCTCCCCGACAGCAGGATGGCCTTGTGGATAATTGATTTCCCCCTCGGAAGGCTTGAAGTATATTTTTAGGGAATGCAAACATTTTTATTTTCACTGCCTATTTTTCTTTCCTCCTCAATAAATGGCTTTTCCTCCACACGGGCTGGCCAGCTGCTCTGAAAATTCAAGGGAAAAAAAAAAAAACAACCAAAAAACCAAAAAACCAAAACCTCTTTAACTTCCCCAAAGTCTTAATTGTCCCATTTATTTCGGGGCAGTAGGAAAGCCCATCTTTCAGTGGCTCCCTCGCCCTGCTAACAACTCACCGTAATCCTTTCCATAATCCCCAGGAATGCCGATCGCTCCGGCAGAGTTTGATTCTCCGCGCTGATGAATTGCAGGGTATTTTATATCCTCTTGTCACAACCCCCTTCTCCTGCCTTTGCTCTTTCAGCAAGGAAAGTCACTTTTATGTTACCCATCTGGGCTTCCCCCACCATCAGCGCCTTTTTTTTTTCCTCTAAGGTACACAAAAGCAAATGTTCTGGGAGCTCTTTAAAATACCTGAGCAACTGGTAGTAAATGAGTAATTTCCTGTTGTTCTAACCTCTTTTTTTTTTTTCAGGCGAGTGGTTATCTTAGCTTGGCATGTCAAGATAGTTGCATGATCTTCGGTGTTTGTGTGGATAAACATTATCTCAGCTCATTCCTGAGCTGATCAAACTGATTTTATAAACAGCCTTTCGTAGTGGAAAAAGGGCTGGGTTTTGGTTGGAGGTTTTTTTTTTTTTGTGGTTTTGTTTTTCTTTCTTCCTTTTTATTTATTTTTTTTTAATTCCATGAGTTTGGCGGATGCTGGCACGCAGGAAAACTACTGTATGTGTGTTTGCATTGCAGAAAGCGCAAATCTGTCCATTCGAATCTTTTTTGAGTGAACACACTGGGCAAACTAGGTGGTTTTGGAATGACCTCATCCCAGGATCCCGGCAGAAATCAGCCCGTGTTCATAGCAGAGTCTGGAATGTGAGCAGGACCTCATTCATAAACTTCCTTACCGTTTCTTTACACTCAAAGGCAGGAATAAAAAGCAGCCAAAACAAGCAGCAATGGTGTTCCGGAGTTAACCAAATGGGAAAATATATAGATGCACTTTTTAATTTTATTGTATTATTGAATTGAGATACTTTTCACCATCTGCAGGAGGCTCGCTGTGCTGATACATTCATTCTTGCTCTTGGATCAGACTGGAAACTTTATTAAACTTTTTTCTTTCCTTTGTTCTAAACCTATTTTTTTGTGATAAAACCTCTTTTCCAGCACCTGCCCTGTTGCAGTGAAAATACAGAGCTTGAAAAGTGTGTTATATGAAAAGACTGGAGCTCAGAGGCCTAAACTCAGTTGCAGAACATTTTTAATTAAATAGCAAGGGGAGGAAAACAATTAATTTTTGTACTTTTTATGAACAAAAGGACTTTAGGTCTTCATCCTCCTGAAGCAGGGAGGCAGCGAGCAGCAGGTACGAACACATGAGGTCATCCTGCTGTGCTGGGGTGAGGATGAAATAAATTCAGGCTGCAAAACCTGGCTGGGAGGCTCCTGTTCTCTCCACCTGGCTCCCTGGTGGCATTGGCCGGAGGTCACCAAACCAGGCAAGTCTGGGCTCCTCAGGCATTTCCCCGCTGAAATACAGTGGTTTTTAGGCACATTTGGAGCTTCAGCCAGATGTGAGCTCCACCATGCAAAGCAACATTTTCACTGCTTTTCAAGTCCTTTTTGTCAGCTTGGCAGCAAAAATTGGGCTGGATGATTATTGCAGCCACTGGAAGAATTTTTCCTGTGGTCTAATATAAGTGCAACCAAGGAACTCTGGCATGTGCCTCCAGCAAGTTGGATTTCCAAGTGGTCTTACTTTTCAGTGCTGGACGCTCCCAGGAGGAGCAGAGTTTCCAAGAGAAGATGACAGTGGGTGTATTCAGTCCAACACAGCTGTAGGTATGGTACAAACATGCAATTAGAGACAGTTCCTGCCCTGGAGAGCTTGGAGCCTAAATAGACAAACAGATCATCTCCAGATGGTAGGGGCTGAGGGCGAGCTGGTGGGAGAGCTGAGTGAGTGCGTGGCACTTCTGCTGCTGGATGCTCCCAGATGGTCCAAAGGCAGGGAAGAGCCCCAGGCCTTGCGCAGAGAGCAGAGAGCTCGGGTTTCCTGCAAAAAGCCTGCAGGGATAGGGAGAGCTGGAGGAGGGAAGAGCAGGGAGAAGGAAGGAAGGGAGGGAGGAAGTCCATTTATAGCAGCTTCCTCCCAAATGCAAGGGGGGGGCTGCCAGTGCGTGGCCAGGCCTGGTGGTGGAGAATGGATGGGATTTAACTTTATGAGACACTTGGGAATTTGCTGTGGAAAGGAGGATTGATGGAGAGGGCACGAGTTTTGGCCAATCTAGAAATGAAGAGCTTTTTTCCACCTCTCGCCTTCGCCAGCCTGGAGAGGGCAACTCCTGTCCCAAGACCAGGTTGCAGATGGGGTGCTGGAGGATCACAAAAGCAGAAATCCTCCAAAGGGAGCTACAGGCAGCCATAACTGGCTCAGAAAAACTCTGATTTGCTTTTTTTTTTTGAGAGCTGAGTAAGTTCAACCTGGTCTAGAGAGAGGTGTCCCTTTCTAGAGGGAGAGGGATGGTCTTTAAGTTCCCTTCTAACCCTAAATATTCTGTGATTCTTAGGGGAGGTTGTACAAATCTCCTCCTCTTCCCCAGGCCTGTGGAGGCTTTGGTCACTTCCAGAGGCAGGATATTTGATGGCACAACCCAAAGGATTGCTCCTGAAGTCCTGCTCCCTGTCATCTCCCTGCCTTGGTCACCTCAGCCTCCCTTTGGAGGGAATGCAGCCAAAGTGAAGAACTCACTGCTGCCTGAGAAAACTGAAATCTGAGGATTTATTTCATACCACGAGCACTGTAGGTGGCTGTAAGGTTTGGGAGGATGTAGATGAGAAGGGTTTGAGGGGAAGTATTGAATTTCCAGTGGCCAGAACAATAAAGAATGAGAAGGGACAGGCACCTCTCCAAGTAGGGCTTCACCAGAGTGGGACAAGGAGAAAAGCAGCCACCAAATGCCACATGGCTCCGTGCTGATTTCCAGGAGTTCACCACCAAACATGGGAAAACTCTCGTATTTAACTTGGCAAGAGGTGAGCTGATTTAACTGGTATAGCAGAGATGTGGTTGTGCAGAATAAATCAATGGGCCACAAATTGCACAGGAAATTTGGGTCTGGCGTTCAGGGTCGAGGAAGGTGGGAAGATGAAGGAATTAAAACCTGATACCTTTTAAAATATTGCTTCAGGGTAGAGATGACCTCGCTGTAATTCTTTCAAATTGCCTATAAAAAGGGCAGGAATGCATGGCAAGCCACCCTTTCCCAGCAGATATCTGGTGACACAGAGAGCAAAACTGGAGCAGCCAGGATGGAAGACACAGCAGCAACCACAGTCCTGTGGATTAAAAGGAAATTACACTGAGGGACGTTATTTGGATACATAAACTCTTCTAGGCAATCACCTGCCCTACAGATGGCTAAATTTCTAGAGGAAATATTAATTGGATGAGGGTTCTTACAAGCTGTAACTGGAGTGAGACCCATCAATGGTTTCATCTGACAAAGTGACTGGCTCAGCTTGGGCCATGTCAAGGTTCTGCATGCACCTGACTGCTGGTTTTGGTCTTCTAGAAAAGTTTTGGCCTTCTAGAAAATGGAGCTTGACCTGTTTCACACTCACTGCCTTCAGATTTTTGTAAATCGGACATTTTAACATAAAAGAAATAATCATGATCAACCCAGGCCTATTGTGCAAAGCAGAGGTTGTAAAGCCAATAAGGACACAATGAAGATGTAAAGGGTCTCCTTTGCAAAGACATTCAGTGCCATTCAAAACTCTGCATAGCTGAAAATGTGTCACTTTAGGCAAATGGAAAAAATTATAAAAATTAAACACCTGGTTTCTGGTCAGAAACTTGTTTAGTTGCATTTTCCAGCGAATTAATCTTCTTTGTTATTTGTCTGTGTTTGCCTGTTTTTCTTCTAATACATTTAGCTTTCCCTCTAGCCCATAACCCTATTCCATCTAGTCTAGACTAAATTTCCAACTGCTTGTGATTTGATTAAGTTGAGCTAATTCTCATCAGATGATTTGAAAACAACCTGATCCAGCTTCTTCAGATACCTTGGCAAGCTCATCCCTACCTACTTACAACTGCCTGGGATCGCTTCTGATAATTCAGATCATCTGTGATGCCTTGAGGGACCGATCCAAATTCTGCTAAACCAGCCCAGAGGTTTGCCCTGGCCTAACAGGCTTTGGACCAGCCTCTCCAAAACAGCAGGTCATATATCTGACTGAAGGTAAAATGCCTGGCTGAGTGCCCACAAAATGCATTGTAACACAAGCTGGGGATAATCAGAAGACAAATTTCGTGTATGCACAAAGTATTAGTGCCCTTAATGATAAAACGCTCGGGCTTGACATAATTTTTGGAAGAGGCTTGGAAATGGCAGGCTGGAGCTGCTTTCCACTTGGGAATACCTTGCAGGCAGTAAAGAGCAGATGGAAAAGATCAGCAGGAAGAGAATGAAGTGCTCTTCATGCTGCAAACCCCAGGATCCGTGGCTGTGAGCTACTGCCGCTTTGTTACGAACTGTTTGCCCCGAACAGGAATTCTCCCAGCCCCGGAAAAGCTTTTCTGAGAGGGACAGGCCATGCTCATTGTCAGCTGAACCTCTTTAGGGGGTGTCTCTGGCAATCTGCTGCTTCTCCCTCGGGGATGCTGCAATCCCTTTGCTCCCTGCAAAGCAGAGAGCCCTGTGCTCCCTTCTCCTGCAGCAGGACACGGCTGGTGGCTCAGGGACAACATTGTCCCACCACCTCTAGCAAGATCACGGGCAGGCACCTGAGCACAGGGGGAGAGGACTTGTTTTTGTATCCCCACAGTCTGTCACACCTCAGGAACTCCCATCTGGGGATGCTGCAATGCAGCCTGCGCCTTCCCGAGCTGCAGAGCTGGAGCCACCAAGAAATTCAATCAAGGGAGCTTCAGGGCAGGAGGAAATTGTTGGTGGAATTCAGCAAAGTTCTGTCCACACCGAGGCACTCGGTTCATGGTTTTGGCAGAGCCCCTTGTATCAGCAGCAGTGCCTAATCCCTAAACAGATGGGCTGAAAAATCACTTTGTGATATGGATGGGCTGTGAGGAGAAACAAATTCCTAAAGCAAGGCACTGGATGCTCATTCAGAGCTTTTCCAGAGTTTTTCCTTGTCTGGGGCCCATTTGAGCCAGCAGACGGGTCTGTCTCCCTGTTCCTGAAGAGCACATCCCTGGAAAGCTGGCACAAAATTCCCCAGCCCTCTCCTGCACCCCAGGAGAAGGTGACAGACAGTTGGTGATGCCTTACCTGTGGTGTCACCACGTTTTGGCAGTGACAGTGGTTCTACACCAGGGATGTGCCCATTATTTGTAGTCCAGAGGTTTAATTTCTTTTTTTTCATGCACCCAACCAGCACAGAGTGTTGAATGTTAAAGTGGCCTGTTCAGCGCTCCAGTTTGCACCTGATGGCACTGCAGGTTTCTGGCCTGTCTAATTTTATGGCACATTCCAGCAGCCTCTTGAATTATTCTAATTTAAGAATTAAAAAATTCATTACCAATGTGAGCTTTTGCTACTGTCGTTGCTTTTGGCAGCAAGGCCAATTTGAAAATCTTCAGCCCTGTGAGTATCTCTAGGTGCCCAAAGTCATGTTTTTAAATTTCCCTTTCTTTCTCTCATGAGCTTCTTATTTTATTCTTTTGTTTCTTGTTTTCCCAGCTATAATCCAGCTCTTCACTGTGTAAAGTGCAGCAAAAAAAAAAAAAAACCAACAAAAAACCCCAAAAACCAAGAAAAAAAAACCCTCAAAAACTTAGAGAAGCCCAAAAAAGTCTATCTCTGCTCTACCAAGGAGAGACAAGGTCCTGAAGGATGTGGGGTCTCACCTTGAGTTGCTTCAGAACTTGAGAGCAAAACATCTCAGAATTTCTGCATCCTTGATTCCTACAAAGTCCTTTCCCTTGGACCAGTCTTGGAGTGATCTCATCCCCAAGGAATGCAGCATCCTTCTCAGAGGCACAGTATGGATCAGTGGCTGGGAACGTGATGCTTGGTAAAACAAGGAGACCAGGGAGTTCTCAGCAAAGCTGGAACAGATGTTGTTCCACAGTGACATTGTTCTGCCCTGGGGTTTATTTACTGATGTCTCAAAAAAAAAAAAAAAAAAGAAAAAAAGAAATCTGATTTTTTTTATGCGGATTTTTATATTTTCCTGCAGCTTCTTATCCAACTTTGCAGCTCTTCCCGATCATCCAGGCATCTCCACACACTCCTGAAGGAGCTGCCACACCAGGCTGTGCCTTTCACCTGCAGTGTCACATCTCTCGCTGGGATTTGCCATTGTGGTGGTCCCATGGAAAATACAACAAAACTCTTGAGGAATCACTGCTCTGTCTGGGGTTTTTTTTTGCCATTCCATATCCCATTCAGTGTTGTGCAGGTGCCAGAATGTCCAAATGCTCCTTGAGCTCTGTCCTGAGCTGTGGCCACTTCCCTGGGGAGCAATTTGATTTTTTTTTTCCTAATTTCTGATTTATAGAATAAGAATCCCACAGTTTTAAGGAGCTCTTTTCCAACAGCTGAGGTGTGTGAGGTGCTCCTGTTAGGATTGTGGGTCAGGAAAACATCTTGACTCTGGGGAAAACAAAGATCCTCAGCTTTTGAGGGTCACTGGTGTGAACACACCCAATAAAGCAAAGGGCTCAACAAAACCAACACAAAAAACCAAGCAATAAACACTGGAGAGCAACAGGTACTGGTGCAGAAGCAGGAACCAACCCAGAGACAAGCAAACAGCTCAAAAACCTGACACAGAGCTTGACCTGCCTTGATCACAACCCAAGGAAGACTTTTATCAGATGTGTTTAAACAAATCCCTTCAGCGATTCCTGACTTGCATCAAGGGAAAAATATATTTTGTCCCTGAGAGAAAAATCTTACAGCTCCCTCTAAACTCACCAGTAAATCAAGGCAAGCAGAGATCTCAACTTGGCAGCTGCTGGTTTTCCTTCTCTTTGCTCAGCTGAAGGGGGGTCTCAGCTTTTGGGGGGGCCTGGGCTTGTGAAAACTGCAGAACCAGCTCTGCACAGGGCCCAGGCAGTGCAGGGGCATTTTGAGGAGCACTGGCACTTCCCAAGGTCCCAAAGTTGGTGGCATGGCCAGGAGCCTCTCCCCACACTGCCTGTGGTCCCACTGACTCCAGCAGTGGGACTGACCCTGCTCAGCAGCAGAATTCAATGTATTTTAATGTAAATTCAGTGCCAGGATAGGCTGTGACACTCTCAGAGAGCCAGAGCAGCTCCAGATCAAGCTCTGTGCCAGAACAGAAGTTCTCTCAACTCAAGGAGCCCAAAAGATCAGTCAAGACCCAAAACACAAACCCAAACAGCTACTCCTTGTCTTCCACTGTGGAGACGCATTCAGTGGAGTGCCAGGAATGTGGAATGGAAGGGAATCATCTTTGCAGATGCAATTCATTTCTCCAGGCAGCAGAACTGGTGGCTGCAAAGAGGTTTTCAGATAAGGTCACATGAATGGTCTGAATCACCTCTGGCCCAAATCAAGAATAGTGTGGCAGCAGGAGCAGGGCAGTGACTGTCCCCTGTGATGGGCCCTGCTGAGGAACCTTAAATTCTGGGGTCAATTCTGGGCTCCTCACAGCAAGAAATAAATTACAGAATCATAAAATGTGTTTTGAGGAGCTGGAGCGTGTCCAGAGAAGGGAACAGAGCTGGGGAAGGGTTTAGAGCAGCGGGAGGGACTGAGGGAGCTGGGAAGGGGCTCATCCTGGAGCAAAGGAGGCTCAGGGGGACCTTGTGGCTCTGCACAAGTCCCTGACAGGAGGGGACAGCCAGAGGGTCGGCCTCTGCTCCCAGGGACCAGGGACAGGACAAGGGAAAACAGCCATAAGCTGTGCCAGAGAGGGGTCAGACTGGAGATCAGGAAGAATTTCTTCACAGAAAGGGTTGTCAAACACTGGAATGGGCTGTCCAGAGAGGTGTTGAAGTCACCACCCCTGGAGGTGTCCAAGGAACGACTGGACATGGCTCTCAGTGCTCTGGGCTGGGTGACAAGGTGGAGATCACCCACAAGTTCTACTCTGTGATTTGGAGGTCTTTTCCAACCTGCATCATTCCGTGATTCCATGAAAGAATCACCCCTGAAACCCAAAAGTGGAAGAGCAGCAGCACAACCCTGCCTGTGCCAGCACAAATCCCCACCACGGTCACAACCCCCACATCCCTCCCACATCCTGGGTGTGACGGTGCCACTGCACCCCTCAGGCAGGATTTCACCTTCCCGGGATGATCCCAGAGCTTTTGCCCACCCCAAGGCTCCCATCCCCTGCCAGGTGATTTCACAAGGGGCAGGTGCTGCTCTCCCTCAGCCTCTGCCTGCAGCTCACAGCCATAAATAGGGGCTGTCACCCTGCACAGGTCCTGGCACAAACAGGAACACTCTGAATGAGCAGGGTTTGATGGGAAGAGCCCTCTGCCCGCCTGGCTTGGCAAAGCCCCCAGCCCTGTTTGGGATTAAACACTCAGACATCCAGCAGAACGAGCTGTGAGCCTGGCTGAGGCCATTCCAGCTTATTTCATAAGTGACTTAGACAGATGTTTAAAGGATTTATGTAAGGTTGGCTGAAGTCAAACACAGGTGTAAGAGATGAAAGGGGAATGGGAAAAATGCACTGTGATGATCATTTTTCCATTTCTCTATTTTTTTTCCCCTGGCTGTTGATTCTAGTGCCCTTTCCATGCAATGTCTGTGCTGTGAGTCACTGAGAAAAAGAAAAAGAAAAAAAAGAAAACTATTTTTATTTACTACCAGTAAGGAATGAGGTTTTACACAAAGCTGTGCTGTAGCTGTGCTCTCTTCTCCTGTTTCAGCCCTCCAGTTTATTTTTGCTCTACTTCAGCTGCTTTCTGCTCACAAGATGTGCTGAGCAGACATTGCCACTCTGAGGAAGGGGAGAAAATTAAAGATGTGGGAATTCACTGCAGGCTGCTCATTATTTGCCTTTCCCAGCATGTAATACATGAGTCTCATGCCTGCCTGGTCCCTGGATATCTCCAGTGGTTATGGACTAAGCCTTCACGCCTTCTGGTGTGGTTCTGGAGCTCGCCAAGGTGGGTCAGCACAAAGAAATCTCCCTGTGCTTCTTTAAGACCCTTCACTCATCACTCACAGCCTTCCCCAGGGCACTGCACAAGGATTTTGTCCATAGAGAGAAAGTCCCACCTCACAGCAGGTTCTCTGTCCCAACACAGCCTGGTTGAGGGAAGCTCTGGTGCAGAGGGAAAGAGAGGAAAGAGCTACTGGAGCCCTGGGCTGGACCCGAGTGAGTGTCCTGGAGCATCCCTCTCCAAGGAAATGTGAATCCCTACACCTGACTGAGCAGGGATTGTGGGACAAACAGCCCAGCCCCTGCTTTTCCAAACAATGTGGAGTATCTCACCCCACCCTAATGGGCTCTCTCTTGATTCTAAAGTTGCCCTGGGATAAGGCCTTGAAATAGCACCACAAATCCCATCCAGAAAACAATTACTGCTTCCCCACTTTCCAGGTGAGTGCTCCTTGGCATGCTCTGCATGGGCACAGTTCAGGTCCAGAGCCCTGGCGTGCTGATGGGCATTTCTAGGGGATATTTTGGTGTCTCATCTATCAAACGACACCCAGAAAGAAAAGGCAAATCCTTGGGACATGCCCGGGGCTGAGCCATCAGTCTGTGGTAGCAGGGAGCATCCAAAGGGAGGATGGGTGAAGGACAGTGTCTGCCTTTTCCAACCCCCATTTATGTGTCATCTCTTTGAATTTTGCATTCTCACCTTTACAGAAAAACCCTTTCTGTGTTGGTGCAAAACTCAAGGACATGCAAAGCTCAAGGAGGAAGACAAAGAAATACACACATGAGAAGCAAGGGGGAAAGAAAACACAGCTCATGGGCAAATCCACAGGAATCAGTCCCCCTGGTTAATTGAGGAGCCCAAAAGCCACAGGTAAAGCAGAGCATCCCCATCCTGCAGCTGGCAGGGAGGGCTGGAGGCAGCCGGGGACGGTCATGGGCGGCGGCAGCGCCAGGAGCTGAGCTCACATCTCCCGGCTCCCCAGCCAGTCCCCGACCCACAGGGCCATTTTTTCCTCTCCGTTCTGCCTCATTAGCACCAGTAAGCACTTCTGTCATCAGGGACACGCACACTCTGGTGGGGAGTGTAACAGAAATGCCTATTAATAAATGAAATAATACTTTCCAGTTTTCAAGGCTCTCGGTGGCGGCCGCTCAGCAGCCCTGGCTGAGTCAGGCTCCTTTATTTACACCCTCAGCCCTGCCAAACCTGTTGTTTGCCATCTCCTGGGCTTGTCCAGGGACATACCCGGCTGCTGAAGGATTGCCTGGAGCTGGCCACGCAGGCAGCCCCAGATGGGGGCCAGCAATGCTGGTGGTGCAGCAGGAATGGATGGATGGATGGAAGAGCAGCCGGTGGGGAAGGGGCCCTGGGCTGGGCTGCTCCAACGGGAGGACTGGGGCAGCTTCATAACAAATGTTTTGTGTTAGCCCTGAGAGCCTCCAGCCCCGTGGTGGGGATCCATGTGCAGGCACGGAGCTGGGGCTGGGGCAGAGTTATTGCTCCATTCTCCTCACAACAATGTCACACCACGGGACGTGTTTTATGGGGACATTAATCCGCACAGCAATGGCCTGACTGCGTCTCACCACCCGAGGTGTGTATTAGCTGCCTCTATAACATAGACTCCAGTGGGTTTTATTGCTGTTCCAGCATAAATCCTGGGGTTTAGAGCCTTTTAAAACTCTCCCGTTAAGCTCTACCCTTCCAGGTCCCAATCCAGAGAATGGTGAAAAGGCCCCAAACCTCCTCACCTTATCCCATCTCCCAATTGATGCCTGAGTCAGCTCAGGCTTTGCAGACATCAGAAGTGTTCTCCTGCATTTCCTGGAAGAAAGCAGGGATAAGAAAGGGATTTGTGTGTTCCTCCTTCTCATCTATTCATGCCACAGCTATTGAGACTCAGTGCAATGAGTTTATCCTGACACCCATCACTGTACCCAAGACCCCTCTGCCACCAGCACCTGAGTTGCCACCACCTTTTGTATCCCTGAGAGGCAGCTGGGAGCTGCTCCCCATCCCTCTGGTCCTTGCTGAATTTATTAATAAAAGAAGAAGGATTACCAGGAAGAGAAAGCGGTCTGCTCTTAGGAGGTATTTATGTTGTCAAGACAGAAAGAAGAAAAAAAAATGAAAAAACCCAAAGCAAATGTTCTGGCTGGTGAAACAGGGCTGGAAATCACCAGGAGCTCTCACTTGGCCTTGTGCCATCTGTGAGGCACCTGAGGCATCCCTGTGCCCCAGGGCCACCCTGTCACAGCACAGGGGGCCAAGCCATGGCTCTGCTTTTTAGCTACAACTGCAAAAGACCCCCTGGGAATTTCCCCAACCTGCTTCATTTCACTTTTCACCACACTGCCTCCCTCCACTGCTCGAGAGAGACCCCCATGCCATCAGTGTCCTTGTTTTTTCCCCAGCCATCTCCTTTGGGAAGGTGGCACACAGTGGCCACATGGGGTTGGTTTTCAGCTGCCTCCCACTCTTCCCAAGCTCTCCCACCCAGCTGGATCCATCCCCTGCTTTCTGGAGGAACAGCCCCAGCATTCCTCACACCAGAGACCTCCCCAGGGAGAAGAAATTTCCTTGCCGAGGCACAAATTGCATTAACTCATTAAGGCTGCACATCTTGACCCAGCTGCCACTCTTGAAAAGGTCCCCACTTAGCGCTTGACAGAAATGTCAGCAATTCAGATGCTTAAGGAAAGCAGGGAAGGGTTTGTCACTCTAACCATGCCAATGGCTAAATTCCCTGTCCCTCTGCACTCCAGGGAATGCCAGGTCACAGGATGCTCTACTCTGCCTGTGGTGTAGGGCAAAAGTGGGATAATTTGTATATAGGGAGACAAATCTTGGTGTTAGGAAGGTGAATTTTGAGAATTGGAAGTGTCCAAGGCCAGATTGGACAGGGCTTGGAGTAATTTGGGATAGTGAGAGATGTCCCTGCCCATGGCAGGGGGTGGAATGAGATGGGCTATAAACTCCCTTCCAACCCAAATTATTTTGTGATTTTGTGATTTGGCAATTCTGCCCTGGACTCCCCAGGGGGGCAGGACAGATTTTTGGGATCCTGCCATCATCCCAACAACAGCAGTAACAGAGATGGTGACAGTTGGCTTTGAGTCACTTCTGACAAACACTGGCATTAATTCTTGGCAGTTCTGTGTCACACTGAAGGAAACCTTTAGGGAACAAAATGGTCACCCACTAAACAAATCCCTGGAGATCCTGACAGCAGAGCCAGGGACCAGAATTACACTTGTCCCAATATTCACCTTTAAGCTGGTGGTCACTCAGCTCAGATCAAATTGCCAGAAAACAAAAAATTTTAGGACAATCTGTTTTCATTTTGTGAGAACACCATAGCCCCAGACTAAATCTCTCCTGGGGAGTGCCCAGAGGGGAATATGGTTTTCTTCCTAGGATTTCCATCCTGGACGATGGATTAAGTGACCACAAAGGGTCTCCAAGGGAGTGGCCCTTGGGGAGGTGACCAGCCCGTGTGAGGGGTTATGTTTGGTGCCACCAGCCACATTACTGGTGACCACTGCTAAAGTGGTGGTGAGAGATCCCAAAAAAGGATGTTTTGAAGGAGGAACAAGGAGCAAGCCAAACTCACCAGTTCCAGCTTGCGTGGCTGACCTAGAACTGAATTTCCACAGGCATTTTATTTGAAATCCCTCCTACATTAATGCAAACACTTTTTCTCTACACAAAGACACTGGATTTGTAAAAGTCAGTCCAGGAGGAGCTTTCCTGAGCGTGGAAACTGGACTCAACCAAATGACACCTCTCTGCTGTCCCCATCAGCTTTAAGAGATGCCGTTTGAGGATCCCATCACACAGAGGGAATGTGAAACACATCTGATGCCTGAAAGCTCTGTCAGGGTTTCCTCCAGAGGCCAATAAGCCTGGCTCTGTGTTTAACTCTTCTTTAACAATACCCCTGTGGAGGGGAGCAGCACAGATCTTTTCCCAACCATTCTTGGAGGAGGTGGGGCTGCCAGCGTCATGGAGAGATGTCCCACCAGCTTACGAGCACAGGCTGCAGAGGGAACCTCAGTACAATAGTATTCCAGGAATGAGAACATTTCTCCCACTGCTGCCCCTTGGGATGCAGAGGAGTCACCATTCAAAATGCAATTCTTTTCTGGCTGGAAAAAAATAAAACAAAATTCTGAGCAACTGCAAGACAATAGCTGGGCCCCATCGTCTCCCCTCGCTTTCAGGAGACACGTGTGGGAGATGTGTGGGGTTTCTCTTGCTGCACACTGAACTGGCAGTGCCACACAGAGCTGGATTCTCTTCCTGAGATGATTTTGGGAGCTGAGATCTCGCTTTAGCCACGAACAGTCTGTGAACCCAGCTTGCTGCACTGCTGGGAGCTTCTGTGGTTTGGTTATCAGAGTGACAGGGGTTTTCTCCCTCATGGAAAAGTCATTGACCAAGGAGAAAGGAAGTGAAGCTGCTGTTAATGATGAAGCTTTGCCTGTTTTAATGGTGGGTTTGGCAGTGCTGGACTTGAAGGACTCAACCTCAGAGGTCTTTTCCAACCTTAACAATTTTATAATTTGATCCTTCCCACCTTCTCAGTCTTGGTGACTGGCCTTGCACAATGACCACAAGATGACACTGTCCTGGCATCCAGAGAGTCCCAGAGGAGCCATTCCAGCTGCTTGCATACTTGCATCCCTCTCCCAAATGGCCACACCATGCACGTTGCCCTTCAGCTTTTTGCCAAGTTTGCTTCACACAGGCCAGAAAAACTGAAGAGAAAAATAGCTCCCAAGAGCTTCATCCTGCTCTGCAAGTGTGTCTCTGGTTTCTAAAGTAAAGAAAACCTCCAAGAAGCAGGATAAAATGAGGAGAATTACTTCCAAATCCTGCACAAAAAGAAACTTAAGGCCTTGAGGTACAATAAAAGCTGTTCCAGGATGTTTAACAAGGAGCAGACTTGTAGAAGACCACCAGCACCAGGGATGTGGGACTGAGAGCTGGGTTATCCCTGCAGGAATCATTCCCAGTGAATCCCTTCAGTGTTCAGTGAGGAGGACATCACAGTTCTGGTGCTCTCCTTGGATAAAACCTTCTCCAGGCCTTGGACAGTGGAAGAGACAAAGATGAATCTGAATTAAGGAGACTTTTAACCTTCTGCTGCAGGGGAAAGGTCCCACTTTGACTCTCACAGGGCAAATTGTGTCACACAAGGGACCTCCTGAGCCCACCAGAAAGGGGGGAAAGGAAGGTCACCCTAGAGCTGTGTTCTTGGAGCTCTGGTAGTGGTGGGGTCTGATGAGACCCTAAATGTGGCATAACCTAAATCTTTGCCAGAAAGAGAGGAAGACTTTCCTGAATCCCAAATCTTACAGGGCTTTCCAGCTCAGCCCAAACGCAAGGCCATCCCAACACATCATCAGAGACCTTTGGTGCAAGAAGTACCAAGAAAGGGTGGAATCCCCTCTTGCCAAAGCTGGGCTTGGTATCAGGGAGTTCATCAGGGGATATTTACCTTCAGGACTGGTTCTGACCTAAACTCAAGCTCAAACCACTCTAATCAGAGTCCAGCATCATTTAAAGCCCGGCTTTGGCTGGGCTGTGGTTCAAAATAAAAAGTCACCTCTCCACGTTGTGCTTCCTGTGGAATGTGTGGCTGCTCATGCAGAGCATGGGATCCACGGGAAGGAGAGGTGGATTTGTGGGATTGTGCAGTTTTTGTTTAGTCTGGTTATAAATGTCATACGTTATATATCCTTCACCATTTCCTCCTAAGGCCATTCACTAATGGATATCTGCACCAGGAAACTTCTGTGGCCAGACAGCCAAAATTTTACCTTCTTCACTTTCAGCCCTTCCTCATAGCACTGTAATTCCCCAGGATTTATGTCATTCCAATATTTGTTTCATTCTTCCCCAGTTGCTGCTCGCCAAGCCAGTGATATTTCATTTATTTTAATCTTTCTTCCAGAAATTCCATTTTTCCAACCTGAACCTTGGTGCCTTTTTTTTTTTCTTCCCCTGATGTTCATCTCATTTGCCAAGGCTAAGGAAGGCTAAGGCCACTATTGCATTATATTCCAAGTGAAAATTATTTTATTAGTGCAATGCACTGGACAAGGAGAAGAACTTGTATTAACCAGAACATCCACCTTGCCTTTTAACTTTGGTAACTGTGACATAAGAACTGAAACTGCTGGATCTGGTTAGTTTCTAGAAAGAAAAAAAAAAAAAGAAAAAATAATTAAATTGAGAGATTTGGGGGTTTTTTGGTATTGCTGAAACTACTCATATATAAGCACCAGCAGTTTCATGTAACACAGACCAATCTATTTTTTGTGGAATAACCAGAAGGTCTTTTTTTTCAGGAACACATAGATCAGTTACAGGCATTCTCTACTCGTTGCCATTTATAATTCTGTGTATGAGGAATTTAAACTCTTGGGTTGTGCTGCCCTGTGTGGAGGGGAACACTTGGCTGAATAAACCTGACAAACTGTTCCATCAGACCCGCAACAGGCAATTACTAATTATTGAGGGAAATTGCTTCATACATCAGTCGATCCATCATGTTGTAATTATTTTAACATTAAAGGGGGAAAGATCAGTTTGGATAGGTGTGCAGCCGTATTAATAAATTATTTTTGGGTGCTTCCTGCTCCATTTGCATTAGCCTTTCCCCAGGGGATAGGATTTCTCTTTGAATTTTGCTGAAATATTATCCAACACACCTATGCTTGTAAAGTATTTGACTGGTTTAAGGGAAGGGGGAAGTCAAGAACTGGTGATACTTTTTAGCATTTTTAAAAATCACTTAGAGCATTTAAAAAATTACTTACAGAATTCAAAGAAATAAAGATTTTGCAAATCTCTCAATAAAAATGTGATTTTTTTTTAATGGTTAATTTTGCTCACTGGAAACTGAGGTTTCTGTAAGACTAAATTTTTTTCTGGAAGCAGAACATTGACTCTGTGACAGTGTTGGGGAAATAACAAAACGTAAAACAACATCATGTAGGTCTCTTTTAAGACACAAAAAATAGGTCTTCTAACATCTTTTTAAACAGATTTTGGTTTTTTTTAACAAATCTACAATCCACTTTTTTTTTTTTGTCAGAAAGAGAGAACAGTCAGGAAAACTCACATTGTATTTTAAGAAGTTGGATCTGATTTCCTGGATGGATTTTCCTCAGAAAACTGTACTGACAAGAAAGGACATTAATGACCTTTACATAGTGATAAAATGAACTAAATCACTTTATTCTCTCTGTAAATAAGATGTGATTTCAGGGCTCACGCTTGGGAATAGTGAAACTCCACCAAGATGAATATCTCTGTTAAGGAGAAAGACCTGAAATTCCTCAGCAGGCAAAGGAGATTCCTTGCCAGGGAAGTTTGTGGCATCCTGGTGCAGCACTCCTGATTCTCAGGTGGGACAAGGGACCTCAGATTTCCCCTGGGGGTGGCTCAGGGTGGGCGATGCCTGCACAGGTCCCAGTGTGCCTGATTTTCCATCTCCTTCACCCTTGGGAATGCAGCCCTTTCTCCTCCTGCTGCAGCCAGTCCCTCCTGGGGCAGAGCCCCGCACACAACCCCAGCCCCACACGCTCCCCTTGGCCCCTCACCCCACACCACAAATTCTCCATCGTTTTTCTGCCCCTCCCTTCAGCTCTGCTCCCCTTTCATCTCCCGTTTCTCCTCCCTCACGGGCTACCTTTGATTTTCAAGCGCTCATATTCCAGTCCCTCCTTCTCTGGTGGAAACTTTAACAAATGCACCAACATCTGCTGCAGTTAGTCATCACACTTAATGTACAGGATATTCCAGCTGGCTTCGCTCTCCTTTTATTATGTATTGGAAAGAGGTTTCATCTGTGCTCCTCTGGCTTGGCCAGACACACACCCAGACTCACCTCCACGTGGTGTGGACACAGCTGGGCTGCCATGGGGTGTCCCTTGGCCACCTGCCCACGGCTTCCCCCAGTCCAGCACCGCTCTCCTGCAGCCCATAATGGGGCGAATTTGGGTTGTAAGGTCCCTCTTTGAGGAGGTGTGGTGTCCCATGAAGGCAGCCTGAGTTTGGGCTGTGGGACAGAGAGATTCCCACTGTTCAAGCAGTCCCTGATGGCTGGAGATGGCCCCAGCCTGCATGGCAAGAGCTCCTGGCTTGGGGTTGGGTGAGGAACTTGTGATGCCTGCAGGCTCTCCAGACAAATCATTAAAAACTCATATTAGCAGGAAATCTGTCTCTTCCCAAATCTGAGTGCAGAATGAGCACCTTCCATCCCTGACCCAGGGAAGGTGCTCAGTGTCTTCACAAAAGGGATCTGAAAAGGAAAAGTCCCCAGTCCAAAGGTTCATTTCATTGGGAAAATGAGCCAGAACAACCTCAGACACCATCACAAAGGTTTTATCCACAGCAGACTGAGAACACAAAAGCTGCACAACTGCATTGTTGGGAGATGGAGTTGCCTGGAGCATCAGGCAGGTGAGGGCAGCTGGGAGCAGAGGAGACCAAATAAATAACTTCAACTAAAAAGAAAAAAAAAGAATTTATGAAAAATATGGTGTTTGGGTAAAAAAACCCCAAAGGTTCCCCTTTTTCTTTCAGCGAGTGTTCACCAGTTTTCTTACTGGTTAAGCACTGGCAGCCATGGAATGCTGCGTGAATTTTCTTCAGAAAAACCCATTACAAAAGGAAGCCACCCCGAGACAAAAGCAGAAAGCAAAAATTAAAAGAGGAGAAAGGGACTGAGGATTGAAAGACTTCAAGGTACACGTCCTGGCTGGAGAACAAGCAGAGCATTTGAATGACGTTGCTCCCATCAGGTGTGCGCTGAAGAAAAACACAACAGCAGCGCACTGAGGCCATGAACACCCCAAAAAAGGGCTTGCAGCTGACTTCACACACGATTTCTGTCCTTGGGAGTTTCCAGCTAATTCCCTTTGCGAGACGAGCGGTTTATTTGCTTTCCTAGATAAATACGGACCCACGTCACGCACTTGTTCCCCCGACAACACTTCACAAAAGGAGCATTTTTCTCGAGTGTTTGATCGTCCTCAGGAAAGAAATAGCAGATGGTTAACACAGTTGTCGGCTTTCTCTAATTGCAGGTGAAATCCCCGGGTCAGGAGGATTTCCAGCTGCTAATGGATTTTCCTCATTTCGGTGTGAAATCAGTAAGTGTAGAGAACTGTGCTGCCAAACTCCTCTCTGTGCCTCGCTTTGGGGTCTCTGAATGTTATTCTGGGTAAATAAAAGCTGTGTTTCCCAGTAGATTTGGTGGCAAATCTGTATATTCCTGCTAAAAATCTTTTTCAGTCGTATTTCCTTCCATTGACCAAGAATTTTGTGCTTCCTTCAGAGACCTGCAGGTTACAAATTCATCCCTGTGAGGGTGGGGAGGCCCAGAGAAGCTGTGGCTGCCCCTGGATCCCTGGAAGTGTCCAAGGCCAGGTTGGACAGGGCTTGGAGCACCCTGGGGTGGTGGAAGGTGTCCCTGCCCGGGTGGGACTGGATGGGCTTTAAGGTCCTTTCCAACCCAAACCATTCTGGGCTTCCATGATATTAAAAATCAAACGCAGTGGTGATATAAAAGCAACATCTTTAGTTACCAGACACAATTAAACCTGCTGAAAATGAGTGGGCAAGAGACAGAATCATTGAATTGGTAAGGCTGGAAAAGACCTTTAGGATAATCAAGTCCAGCAGCACCACCCCCACGATCACAATTAAACCATGTCCTCAAGTGCCACATCCACATGAGTCTTGAACACTTCCAGGGACGGTGACTCCAGCACTGCCCAGTCTGTTAAAATGTTTTACAATCCTTTCCATGATGATTTTTTTGTTCCTAATAGTCAATCTGAACTTCCCCTGGCACAACTTGAGGTTGTTTCCTCTTGTCCTGTCCCTGGGAGAAGAGCCTGACCCGCCCTGGCCACCCCCTCCTGTCAGGGACTTGTGCAGAGCCACAAGGTCCCTTTTGTGTCTCCTTTTTTCCAGGCTAAAACGTGTGGTGGGGTCCCTGTGAGGTCTGGGCTCACATCCTGGATCTGTGATGGGATTTGGGGTGCAATGGAGGGGTACAAAGGAGGGGTTTCTTGGCTGAGCTCAGACTGACGTGCAGAACAGAGCTGGAAGAAATCCCTTTTTTTTTTTTTAAATTCCAGAAGACTGAGACTGTGGGACAACAAAATGATGGAGCTTATCTATGTGATCGATGAGAAAGAAACCCAAGTGGAATCCATTTAAGGTCGAGCTTGGTACTTCCCGTTTGAAATATTGTCAATAAGTGGAGGAGTCATTCCACTTAGAGAGAGTGACATCATCACAAATGGAGCTTGGGATGCGCTCCATAAATTTCCCTGCCTGCTGCAGGTGACAGACATTGTCCTCCAGGAAATGGAGAGTGTTCAGGGAAGCCATAAATAACTCCTGCACTGCTATAACCACAAAGTTTGACATGACAAAATATAAAAGAATCCAGAGGGAAAATCACTGGGAAATGGCTGATTTACCCAGGAAGAATTCTAGATAGTCGTTCAAAAGAGTACCAAGTATTTGAAACGCATCGTGGCAAAGATGATCTTCCAACACACTGAAATTCAAAAGTGAGAATAATTTCCATGAGACTCAAATTATATGGGGAAAATAAAGATAATTCCACCAGAGGGAAGATTTATCAGTTCCTGGGCTCATCTGTATCATGAACATTGTCTGACACTTGAAATTTGGTAAATGCTTGGCAATCATCCAGTTTATTTTGGAAAATTCGGGATAATCTTGATTCCAGCGTGCTGCGGTAGTGCCTCAGGTGACTTGATGTACTTCATTTAATTTCCTGATTTAATTTGGTGCTGCAATATGCAAATAAAATGTAAGGAGAGTTTTATTTTTACTTCACTGCACGCTTGAAAATAGGTTGCAGACTTAATGCTGTGTTGCCAAAGTGGATGTATTTTTTAGAAATAATCTTAGTGCACTTAGTCTATCTCACTACCTAAAGCCTGGTACGTGGTAGAGCAAATCAAAAGTATATGAAGATTTTCAATTAAAAAACAAATAGAATAAAATGCATGACAAGTGTTGATGTGAATCTGCCACTACACAGGTTGATTTTAGCCTTGCTCCCCTCCAAAAAGAAACATTAAAACTTATACACAAGGAAACTGTGCTCATTTAAAAATATAAAAAGACTGCAAAATTTATCCCCGTGGCATGAATTTCTTCTTTGAGCAAAAACAACCCATCAAGGCCTGGGAGAGTGACAAATCCAGGCAGGTTTGGACCAGATGACCTCTGAAAGTTCCTCCCAACCCAAACCATTCCATTCCAGGCTTGGAGGGGCAGCGGCCGGAATGGGCTCGGTCATTTGCTGGGGTAAATCAGCTGCTGGTCTGCACCAGCTCCTGCCTCTCCCTGCCCTGCCATTGTCTGCATGGACACGCTGTAATTTAAGCCAGCATGTCGCTGTAATTAAAAAAATACACAAATGACAGAATTTGACTCGAGCCCCGCCATCCTTCATGGTTTACATTTCCTACGGAGGGGAGTTAACTGGTAAGATGTACATGTTTATTGGTTTCCTTCTTTGTGCTTTTACAAGTATTTTTCTCTTTGATGATCTAAACCATATGTCGAGGTACTTTGGAGGATTATTTTATCAGTTTCTCTGCAGTATGAGAGGAATACCAGGGCAGAGCCCATAGGTTTGCACACATCCAGGCCACTAAATCATCCCTCGTTCCCGAGCAGCCCAGCTGCCATATTGATAAATAGCCCGTGTCACATTAATTTAATTCTGAATCACTCCGAGACATCGTTTTGTTGCAAATATAAATTCTGTGGTGTAATGGAATGTGCTAAGCCTTTAACAAATGAACATTTAATGGCCGCTCATGAAAAAACATAAATAATCAGGAATAAAATTAGCGGGGTTGGTAATGAGCGGATGGAACAGCGTGGCCTGGCCCTGGGAGCAGGGATAGGTGGGAGCAGGATCCACGTTTTTTCCTTCCCCTTGGAGGCTTTTACAGGGATACCAATGCCTGAGCTTGGCATACAAAGTTCCTTTAACAAACTGAAATCTAAAAAATAATCTGTTATGCCAGTTTTGGTAATAATTGAAAATACCTGTCCTTCCCTTGATTCCTCTCTACCTTTATTATACTGTACATATTATTCTATATTATATTATTATGCACTATTATAGTGCTTTCCAATAGAAGTTATTATGTTATTGCATTATTATTATATTATTAATTAGGGGTATGGTTTAGTGGTGGGCTTGGTAATGCTGGGTTAATTGTTGGACTTAAAGATCTTAGAGGGCTCTTCCAACTTAGTTGATTCTCTGATTCTACAATTCCAAGTTGCCTTTCAATTATTCCCTTCCACTGAACCCCGGCAATGTCCCATACTTAGGAAAAAATAATTTTCTCATTTTATACATATGAATACATATATAGGTATTTGCTCTCTTTTCCACTAAATAATTTACATTCATTTTTTCTTTAATTGAGTAATTTTTATTTTTTATTGGATTCTTGCAGCCAGTACCTGTTACAGGCAGTGACTTTCCAGGCTGCTCCAGATTTACTAGACTTACCCACACACCATTTTTTGGGGAAGCCACAACCTCAGCGTGCAGGAATGGGGATCCATTGGTCCCTGGGTCAACTCGAGGGCAAGATGTTAAGCACAAAGGTGTTGCCTGATTAGTGGCAGTCACTGGAAAGCAGTTTTAGCATCTGTGGCTGTAGGCAGTGTGTGGAATTCAGCCAAAAGGCTCTCTTTAAATATCAAAAAAGTATCCCTAAAATTGCAAGCCTTCGGAGACCACGGCGCTGCACAAAGTGCCAAGAAAAACAACACGTAGTGCATAAATCTGGAACAATCACTTACTCCAGCCAGGAAGGGACCCAGCGACAAAACACTTACCTAAATGCTTTTTATTTGCATTAACATTTACTCAGGAATGATCTGAAAGCCTCAGTCACTTTGCCTTGATGTGTTTGTGTGTGTTAAGGGTTCCTGCACAGGTCCTGGATGGGAATTCCCATCTCTGGGATGGTGAGGTTGGTCAGACTCGTCACTTCTGGGGACAGGGAAAAGAGGACAAAAAAGGGACATTAAACCACCCCTTGGTTTTTCTGCTTCTTCTTTTACTTTCCCTTCCCACCGGGGCTGGCAATTTGCATGTGGCTAAAGCCAGTCCCTGGCCTTAAACCCAAACATCTGAATGCAGAGGGGACCCCTCCTGGCTTTTAATTTATAATGATTAAAATTCACACATGTTTGAGTTGGAAATCACCCCAGTTCTAATTCTAACCTCTGTTTGTTTGGTACTGTCCTCCTCTGCACTGACCTGACCAGAAAGGTGGTCCTGGTCCTGGTCCTGGTCCTGGTCCTGGTCCTGATTCTGGTGAACAGCCCCAGCTCCTGCTCTGTGTTTTCCTCACTGGAAGCATGGGATGGTGAAATGTTCTCAAGCTCCACTGTAAATCAGCGAATCTCTCTCCCAAGGATTTGCTCACGATTTGAAAATCTGACTTGAAACAATCCCCTTTCCCCCAGGGCACCATATGCAACTTCAATATATTGGTGGCGAAGGAAAATATGCTGTGCTTGGCGTTTACAATTCCCACTCTAATTTACCAGACAGGTGTTTCTCAGGAACAGCTCATCTGGCAAGGAGAAGGAGGGTCACTGGGTTGGGGATTTTTTTTTCCTCCCTCTTATTTTAATTAAGGGGGCAGGCTTGCAAACAGCTGGTAGAAAGAATTGCTCTGGGGAATGCTGTCCCCCCACGTGAATGGAGAGTGAAGAGAAGATGGCAGTGCTTGCTCAGAAAGGGTCCAGCCAAAATTCCTGATTTTGTATGAAACAGCTCCCTCATTACCAGAGGTGACCAGTGAACCAGACTGGCTCTGGTGAGCACCAGGATCTTGTCCTTTTCCTAAGAAACAGCCATTTCTTGAGATTTTCTCCAGGATGAGCAGCAACTTTACTGGTCCTGAAATTTGTGACTTGCATTCCCTGTCACCCAGCCAGCAATTTCTTCCTCAGAGAGAAAAAAAAAAAAAAAAAAAAGAAGAAGAAGAAGAAGAAAATAATAATAAAAAGAAAGAAAAAAATCAGCTAAACTAAATGAATCCTGTTCTGAGAGCTAAATATGGTCAGGACATCTGTGACCTCCCCCGACTTCACCGTGGCTGAGCGAGGACAATAACTGCCATGTGCCACCCTTTGTTGCTGAGCCTGGAAAAGTTCCCTAATCCCAGAATAACACACGCGTGCACCCGTGCACGTAGGCACACACACAAACACACACACACCCCAGTGCGCCGCTAAAACTTGGATTTCCCATCCAACAGGGAAGAGCTGGCAGCAGGGCAGTGTTGGAGGGATGAAAGAGCCCCCCCCTTTGCTCCATAAAACCCGTGTGTACACCAGGGGTTTCCTTTCGTCTACAGATGTCCATTCCTGGTGTTACAAGGTGCAAATTCCGAGGTTGGGCAGGCGCTGGGAGCTGTGTTCTCGTGTTGAAATGCCGGTATGTGGTCCGCGTGCCTCTGATCTCCAGAGTTTCCTAGCATGACATCTTTCATCATCATCATCAAGCCGGAGGATGCGGATACATGTGGCCACCAGATTCCCTTCCAGCGGGAGGACGGGCCGCGTCCTTCACCTCCCTTCTTTCCCCCATCCTTCAAAGCTGCTCTTTCCCAGCTTTGCAGGGTACCTGGGCTCACAGCACTGAGCCAAAATCTCTTCTGTTAAGGGCTGGGAGGAGGTGGTTGGGGCCAGCACAGCTCAAACCTCTCCCTGCTCCTTTGAAGGGGACGGGCGAGGGTCATCCCGCCGTCCCCTGCTGCTCGGCTCTTGCTCCATGTCAGGAAATTGTGGCCTTTTCCTTGGTTTTTTTGGGAGGAAGTGGTTAACTCTTCCTTCCCCGCCCCACGATGGGATTCATTTGCAAATGCCCTCTTCAATCAAAGGCCAGGCGACCATGGAGATGGTTTGTGTGGGAGGGAGCCACGATGGCTGGGAAGGCTTCAGAGAGCAGCCATGCCTGCAGCGAGGACCCCCTACCATGGGCACTGCCTGGGAAAGCCATCCCGGCCACCCCACTGCTCCTGGTCCCACAGGTGCAGGGTTCCCCGTGTGGGAGATCTCCCTCCAGGGCTATCACTTGCGTTGGGGGGGGATGTTTCTGATTCACATCAAAGTGAAAGCTGCAGCAAGCTGCGTCAAGTCAACTTTGGCAGGACTCGTGGCCCTCCCTTTAATTTCCCCCCCCCCCCTTCCTTTTTCTTGTTGCTGCTCAGCCCTGCAGAATGTAATTAGAAAATGAGCCATTTATAAAACAAATGTTTCCGGGAGAAACTCCCCTGAACACCCGTGTCATAAAATCATTGAACACAGCGTCTGAGAGCGCTCAGGATCCAAAATTTCCTCGGGGCTCACCCTTATCCATTATTCTGTCACTGCTTCAGCTGGGTGGTGACATTTTACTGGCGGCACCCTGTTCCCCTCCAGAAGAATTTGGTCTTTTGGCTGTTCCATTCAGCCCTTGGTGTCCTCGTCCATCTGCTAAACCCATGGTGGGGATGCAGCGAGCCTGGGACTGCCTGGTTTATCTCTCACTCCCCTTCTCAGCACATCCAAAGGGACAGAGGGGGATGATGGCATGGCATAATGGTGGCATTTTCAGGGCTGAGCAAAGCAGTGTGACTTTCCCAGCTGGGACATCCTCTGCTTTCAAAAATGCTCACAGCTTTTGCTCAAGGTAAACACTCCGGGCTGGAATGTCCCAGGTTTCACCCTCACCAGGACCAGTTTTGCCCAACGCCTCATTTCCCACTGGAGCACCACACAACTCGCCAGACTTTCCAACACATTCTACACAGTGCTTTGAGATCCCTGCCAGCTCCCTCTCTGGTCCTCTGGCGCAGTCCAAGAGGCAGATATTAATCTTAACAGCTATATGCTGGCCGGGCCCTGGTTGCCTAAGAGATTCTCCCTGAATTTATTTATTTGGATTTATTCAAAAGAGCATAAAAAGGAACACTCCTCCCAGACTCCAGGCTCACCAGCCATAAATTACAAAAACAACTACAATGAAACCACCCACAGCACCTCCCGCCCCTGACACGACTGTTTTCCTCCGGCTCTGCAGAGGCAGCGTCCAGATTCCCTGCAAGCCTCAGCATTCCTGCCTGGAGATGTTGACTGCAGGTGGCCCAAAGATTGGTGTTTTGGGAAGCCCTGTCCTCACTCCTTCTTCAGAGCTGCTGGGGTAGCACTTATGAGAGAAGTGGAAGAAGCTGTTGATGTGATTTCCAGCAGACAGGATGATTCCCTGGCACTTTAAGAAGTCCACATGGACAAAGCAAGAGGGAATTCACATGGGAGAGGATTGGCCAGAGAGACTTCAAGAGGTCCAATCCCTGCAGGTCTTTTCATCCACCAGTCTGTCCAGACACATGGCTAAATAACTTGTTCTTGAAAACTTCTGGTGATGGAGTTTCCACCTCCTCCCACAACAGGAATCCTGGTTCTCGCCCTTGGAAAATGTTTCCCAGAGTCTGACCTTGGTCACCCTTGCCCTTAGCCTAATCACTTTATCTGCTGGCCCCAGCAGACACAGAAGAACTACTTCCTATCTCCCATCCAGTGGGGAAATCCAAAATACTTGAAGGCTGTTTTCATATTTTCCCTCCGTTTTCTCCTCTCTAGACTAAACAACCCCAAATTTCTCAGTGTCTCCTCGCAGGTCATGTTTTCTAGAGCTCTGCTCCTCTTTGTTCTTCCCCTCTGGATCCTCTCCAAGGGCTCCGCATCTTTTCTCAAGTGTGCTGCCAAAAGCTGGATTCAATATCCAGCCGAGGTCTTCCTGGAGCTGTGCGGAGCAGATGGATAACTTTGCATGTCTTCCTGCAAGCCTGATGTGTGTTTTGCTTAAAAAAAAAAGCACTTCTGGCTCCTCTTCAGCCCGTGATGCCCCACGCCCTCCTCAAGTGCACCCCAGCCCCTGAGAGGGTCTGTTCTTATCTCTGATTGAAGGTTTTTTGGCTCTTCTTGCTCCTCGTGCTGGGCTTTGGCACTTTCAGCAATGTGGGAGCAATCCCTGGAGGTCTGAGTGCCCCAGGGCCACGTTCCTGCAGAGCAGGACAGCCTTTAAGTATAATGTCATGGATTCCCATCACACATTCCTTGGAGAAACCTGGTCTAGTGGAAAGTGTCCCTGCCTTGGCAGGGAGTGGAACAAGGTGGTCTTAAGGTCTCTTCCAACCCAAACCATTCTGGGATTCTCTTTTGCTTCAAAACACAAAAAAAGTTTGACCCAAGAGGGTAAGAACTCTCCCAGGCCTTGTTTCCTTCCCTGCTGCAGCTGTACCCAAATCCCAAAAAGATGTTATGGAAGCCATGCTGGCCTGGTTTTTGAGGCTGTGCTCATCCAGTCCATGTTCTCCATGTCATGCCAACACATCTTAAGGACTGCCTTCAGCCCTGGGATGTGGAGACCCTTTGGATTCTGTCTCTTCTTCCCTTCAGGCCCATCCTTGCCTTAGACAGCTGTGAATGAGGAGTGATGGGATGGCCACCATTGGGTGGGAACCCTGATCTCCAGGCCCAGATGCCCAGGGGAGCTCCCAGAGCACAAGATGAATTTCTTGCAGCTGCAGTGCTGGACTCTACCACATTGAGGGACTGAGCTGAAGGTGTCACAGGATGCATCAGCTGTAGGTGGCTGCATGGTCTGGAAAATTATGGAACTGTAAAACTTTTAGGTTGGAAAATACCTCTAAAGTCATTAAGTCTAACCCATTATCTGATAATAACAAGTCCACTTGGGCTGAAAGGAGCTTGAGGAGGTCCCTAATCTGACCTCTGAGCTCAATCCAGGCCTTTACCCACTCAGTCTCAAAAACTTCCAAGGACAGAGACTGCACAACCTCCTTGAGTAACTCACTCCCATGGCTGACTCTCCTCGTCATGAGGAAGGTTCTTCTATGTACCCAAAAATTATACTTGTGGATCACAGTGGATTCTCTGTGTGATTTATCCAATCCTAAAACCTAGACACTGGCCTAAATGAATCCCAAGACCTCAGTTCTAGCTCTATTGATCCTTCTGCTGTCCTGGTGACTTGGATCCTACTGCACCGTGCACATCCCCACCTGTCACCAAATCCCACCTTGTGCCTCTGCTCTGGAAAAAAGTGGCAGCAGAAGGATGAAGCAAAGAGAGGACACTGAAGGGAGCAGGGGAATCCGAGCCAATGCATGGGACTACCCCCAAATCCATCCACACACTTTTGGAGCTGAAGCCACCTCGGTGATAGGGGTTGGTGCCCATGGTGGTCTGGTCCAGGAGGGGATCTTTGGATTTTGGGGCTCTGAGCAACTTCATCTAGTGGGTGGCACCCCAACCATGGTGAGGGTTTGTAAAAAGATGATCTTTATGGTCCCTTCCAAGCCAAACCGTTCTGTGATTCCATGATTTTGCTGCAATTTTGAAAAATAAGCAGGTCCAGGCTGAAGTGGAAGCTGCAGGTGGAGTAACACCATTACAGAGATGTTGGACCTATCCCAAGCCTCAGGAGCTAGGGTCAGAAAAATCAGAATTAAATTGCAATGGGAAAGAAATCCAAACCAGTCCAGGGTGTGTTCATTCAGGATATTCTTTCTTTAACTCTGCCCTACAGTCAAGAAATAATGACGCAGTTATAATTTGAGCATGGTTGTATTTGTAGCCCCTGATTAGATTCAACTAATTAGATTCAAAGAAGATTTTTCTTTCTCTCTTCTGTTTTCCTTTATGCTCTTCTAAGTTACAGTGTCATTTTGGGCAGATGAAGGTTGCCAAGCAGTTAATAAACCAACCAGGAAATTCTCATAAAGATCAGCTTCTTCTGCTGTTCCCAGAGCTCTGGGGAGGTGGAGCAGGGCAGGAAAAACCTCCACCTTGCTGACAGCATTGTCTAAATCCCCTGGATTTGTGTCTGGGCTTAACGTTGGACCCAGGAAGTAAATTGTTTTGTTTTGGTTTGGTTTTTTGCTGCTATGTGATGTTATGATCCATTTTTGGTACCCAGAGTCCAAGGAGCTTAGGGCTGGAAATCCCAGCCCCACTGGATCCAAATGCAGAAATCACCTGACCCTGTCTGACCAAGGTCTCACCTTGGTGGAATTAAAAGGCAAAACATGGTCCATAAGAACAAAAGAAAGGTCAAGAAAGCCTCTTAAACAAGTGTGGTTGCTCTTTTTATTCAAGAGAAAAGCAAAGTTCAGGAGAAAATGAAAACACCTCAGTGTTTTGCATGGCTGATCAAAGACATCTGGAAGATTTAGAAGAAAACTCAGCAAGCTGCTGCAATTGATAAAAAAAGATTAGTGCAGAGCAATTTTCTTGGAGATAGCCAGGAAACGGCAGAATACCAGAGAACAGAGAAAGGGATCCACCCTGAGGTGTCCTGTCCATATCCACGACTGACTCCAACAAATCTGAGAATATCCTGAGCTGGAAGGGATTCACAGGATCATGAGTCTGACTCACGGCCCTGCACAGGACATCCCACCATGTGCCTGAGAGCCTGGTCCAAACACTCCTTGAATTCCATCAGCCTTGGGGCTGTGACCATTCTCTGGGGAGTCTGCTCCAGTGTCTAAATCTGATGAAAACTGTTTGGACAGAGTCCAAACCCAAACACTAAGGAAAGTCAGATTCCCCTTGGGAATCGAGGGCAGCCTAAAGCACTGAATGTCACAGCAATAGATCCATAATTCAGAATGGGTGGTTATCAATGCAAGATAAACTATGGAGTCAGAAATAAGTTGAAGCTATGGATATAATTATGGAGTCAGAAATAAGCTGAAGTGATATAAACTGAGGGTTTTGGTCTCACTTAAAGGGGCAGTGGCCATGAGGTTTCAGCTGAGGATTCACAGGAAGAAATGTTCAATTTCCTGAAAGGCCAGTTGAGGTTTTGGAGGATGGAGTGCACCAAGACCTCCAGAAGTAGGAGAGGGGCTGGAAGGATGAAGTCAGCAGGGACAACAATGGCAGAAAAACCATTCTTGCCAAGAAAATTCCAGGAGTAGTGATGGCAACAGCAGCATTGGCTCCAGCTTCCTCAGCTACTTCTTTAAGGTGGTAAAGGAGGGAAGATGTTCTCAGAAGAAGGGAAAGCTTGGCACTGATGGAGCTATGGACTTCTCACCTGAAACTCCCCAAAACTGTGATACTCACTCAAACCCCAATATTTTTTAAAAGCCTGTTTTCTGTTCTTGGTATCTTTTGAGTTTTGAAAGCCATCTCAGGTTTTTAAACAAACACTGAAATTTTCAGTCACTTGATTCCAAGAACTAAGATATAAGGGTAGGCATTGAGAACTCCTCGATTCCCCTGGATCATAATACATTTCATAAGCAGATTAATAAAGGAGGAATGGATTTAGGTGCTGGCTCAAGGCCAAAATTCATTAATATTTGTGGATGTGGATGTTGTGACTGCCCCATCCCTGGGTATGTTCAAGGCTGGACTGGATGGGCTTGGAGCAACCTGGGATAGTGGAAGATGTTCCTGCCCATGGCAGAGGGTGGAACTGGATGAGCTTTGAGGTCCCTTCCAACCTGAGCCATTCTGGGATTCAGTGATTCCATGAACAGATCCACACCCAGCCTTACTCCAGACATGTCAACTGGGGATGGGGCATTGGCAGCCCCCAAACAACAGTGGGCAGGAAAAGATGAAAAAGGCACAGCTTAACTGAGCTTTTTTCTTTTCCCAGAAAGAACATCTAGGGGGATTCTCAGCCAGGACCAGCCCCAGAGGGACACAGGGTCCTCCCTGGACCAGAGGGTGAATGCAAACAAGAGGCGTCACACATTCCTGTGCACATCCCTCACCTACAGCTGGGCCCAAGAGGTGGCCAGCTCGCCGCCGAAGGGAAGGGTGTGTTTGAGCAGCATCCCAGCTTCCATGTGGGCCCTCCCAGAGCCAAACTACTGTTTGATTAATCAGCCCTTCGATCCAGCTCCCTGCCTCCCTCCGCGTGCGAGGAGCGCGATCCCAACAGCACCGCTGGCCTTGGAGGGCTGGCTGAGGCAGCTCCTGATAGCGCTGTTTACACAGCTTCCCGATGGAAACAATGTGGGATTTATTAAATGATCCCATTAGCGTTTCTCCATGCTGTCATTGCAGACTTCAAACGGTGATTTATGTTGGCTCGTGGGTCTTTGTCCTCGCACCGCGAGCGGCATCCAAGGACAAAGCGTTCCGGGCCGGGCCGGTGGGAGCCCTGCTGCTCCGGCTGCGCGGCCCTGCCGGGGTCTGAGCCCCCCGTGCCACACTCCAGGCAACAAAGGGGACTGCTGGCCAGCCAAGGACAGTGACACGAGGCACAGGGACACCTGGGATCGTCCTTGGTGGTGTCAGTCTCCCACACGGACGGCTTAAAGGGAGAGAGGCACCGCCCGTGGAGGCACAACCACAGGCAAGGTTTTTAGCCTGTTTGGAGATCCTGTCATCCCAGAAAAACTGCACCTGTTTGTCACTTGCTGGTTCTTAGCCCTAAGAATTATGTTTATACTGCCAGGCTGGTTTTCCCCCTGTTTTTGCCATCATTCCCTGGCTCGTTTTATTTCACAAACTTATTTTGCCTGTTTTGCATATCTGCTGATTTTCACCTCAGGAGTGAAGCAAATAATCTGTTCAGTGAAGAAACACTGTGGAATGGAGGACTGTCCCCTTTGGGACATGAAAGCCACAGACATCCACAGTTGGACAAAGCAAGATGTGGCAGTGCCAGGAGTGACTGTGCAGTCAGTATGGATGGAGCCAGGAGTGCATTCCCCAGGGAATCCTTTACATGAGCTTTGAGAGGTGTCAAAAATGCAAAGCCCATTCTTTTCAGAGTCCTCCCCTGTGTTGCTCTGGTGTGTGCTGAGTTTGTGCTGAGGTGGTGGGAATGAGGCAGCCCTGAGAGGTGTCTTCTCATATTGAAAAAACCCAAGGTTTTTGCTGGCAGGCACCACTTCTGTGTGTGTGCCCAAGGGCTTTGCTCTCAAAGCTCACCCTGAAGATCCAACAGATGCCTTGGTCACTTGCTCTCTCTGCCAAGTGGTGTCACAAAAACACATCCAGCAGCTCCACGGCCCCGTGAGCTGCTGAAATATCAGGGAAGAAGGTCTGAGGCTGCTTTTCATGCACATGGGATGGCTGAGGGAGCCTTGCTCCTCAGCCTCCTGTTTAAACACAACCTCTGCCCTCGGCTGCAGTGAGAGCATTTCACCCTGTGGGAGTCTCCCAGGGAAGATCTTCCTTTTGGGAAACTGCACTGGATATTGTGAAGAGGTTCAAACCTTCTCTCTCTCACACGTGTAAGGTCAGTGTAACCACTGTAAAACAGAGCTTTCAAGATTTTGGAGCCTAGCCTGTGACTTTCCCACTCTTTGTGTCAGCACCTGCACACACCAAACGTTTCTATGCCTAAAACAGCACTACTGAGAACTGCAGGGTGATGCTGTAGAGAGGATTTGGGGAGAGCCTGTGCAGGACAGCAGAAGTGCAGCTCAATTTCTAGCATCTTTTTGCTTTAAAAATCATCACATGCTGAAAGCAAAAGTCAGCACTAAACCAAACAAAAATGCATCTTATCATCCACAGGTACATCTAAGATCCTGCAGCATCAAGAATTTTTTATTGCCCAGCTTTGGCAAGTTCCCATCTCTGGGCTAAAATCCTTCTTGTGCTTCTTGTTTCTTCTTTATTTCTTTTTTTTTTTTTTTGCCCTTGCCCTCCATGCTGGTCCCTTGGCTGGGCGATGTGTTTCTTCTTCTGGCTGCAGAGAACGAGGGTTCAAAATTTGGCAGCAGTAACAAGAAAATAGAACAGCCTTGCCTTTCTTCAGGATGAGGGCTGCTGTGTCTGGATTTCAGCAGCACTTAAAAGACCACCAGGCCAGCGGATTTCCTGCCACGCCAGTGGGAAATGCTGGAACAAAACCCAAGTCTCAGGTGTCCACATGGATATGCCTGAGCAGGGACAAATCACAGAATCCCAGACTGGTTTGGGTGGGAAGGACCTTAAAGCCCATCACATTCCATCCCCTGCCACGGGCAGGGACACCTCCCACTGTCCCAGGTTGCTCCAACCCCATCCAACCTGGCCTTGGGCACTTCCAGGGATCCAGGGGCAGCCACAGCTTCTTTGAGCAACCTATTCCAAGGGCTGTATCCAAAAAGCTCACAGAGGTGTCCACATCCACTTTGCAGGTGAATCCCTCACTCAGGCAAGGAGAGGAGCTCCTCCCCGCTGGGTTTTGCAGGGAAATGTTTCCCCAAGGACAGCACAAAGACTGCCCGCATCACCACGGGCTACAGAAACCCCTAAACCAGCAAAATACAGCTGAAGGGGAAAATATATCGGGGCAGGGAATCATATGGCCGGCTGGGAAGCGCAGGGCTTTGAAAGGGGCTGGGGCGGGACAGGAAGAACATTCCTTTCTCACTACAAACGCCCGGAGCCGCTGGGGAAGCATCCGCCCGCTCGCAGCCCGGGCGGGCAGCGCTGCTCCTGCCGCCCGCAGATGCTGCGCGCTGCTCATCCCGGACCTCCGCCGATGGAGAGGGATGAGGAGCCCGGAAAGCGGCAGCCTGAGCCCCAGATGCTGCGGCTGGAGGTGGCCGCGGGTGCCGGGCGCAGGTGGCCGCAGGCAGCGGGGTCACCTTGCCCTGTGGCCAGCGCAGGGAGGAGGATGGAGAGGGGAGTGTGGTGCTGCTCGGGGTGTGCTGTGCAATGCCATGCGGTGTTCACTTCCCTCTTCCCTCGGAAGATGGGGATAACTGCAGTTTTTTCGTGTTTTCGCCTCAAAAGTGGCTATTCAGCCCCTTCCCCATCTTGCAGAGAGGCACGGAGGATTGGCAGCAGCCTCAGGGAAGGGCTCCTTTCCACCTCTCTGTTGCTCATCCACCTGTCCCTGCATCTGCTTTGCCACGCTGTTCAATTAATTTGTCTGTTCATCCCCGAATTCCTGAATTACTCTCAAAAGCAGGGCTTGTGGATGCACAGAAGAATTAAACCCCTCTTCTGCATCTCAGGCTGACAAAGCCATGGCTTGGGATGTCAAGACCAACCCAAACGACCAGATGAGAGTAAGAACTGCTGAAGCAGCCCCTGGCTCCCCCTAAAGCAGCACAACCCCTCACATTGACTTCTGCAGGCACCCAAAAGAGGGGACCCAGCCCTGCTCCCTGACTGCTGAATGAAATGCCAGCAGAATTGGCATCAGGATAGACCCCATCCTGCAGTGGGCTGGTTTTTCTTAGTATTTACAAAGAGCTGGCTCTTCCTTTTGATAATTATCAGCCACCCTTTGAAGTCGTTTGTCTCCACAGATGTTTGCTGCTGCCTGGGGACACGATACTGCCCCAAATTGCTGGGGACACCCATGAAGAGCCACAGCAGGGAAGCAACCCCACTGCCTCCTCCCTGGCACAAAACCACATGGGAAAGGTCTCTCTGCTCCTTCCTAAACTGGGACTAAACTCCCAGAGTTTGTGTCCTGCAGGAAAAATATTGAGTGAGTTCTTGTTGAGAAAGTATCAATGTCCTGAGTGCCAGGAGACCCTGAGGGGGGGAAAAAAGCCTGATTGCAGCAGGGATGGGAGCAGGGTTTTATGGATCAGCACCACCTGGGGCCAGGCTGGGTCCAGCATCCCCAGAGCTCAGCCTTTCCCACATCTGGAAAAAGGCACTGCAGAAGATGCAACAGCCGCCAGCAGGGATGCAGGCAGAGCACATCTCACCCTTGGCAGGCAACAGATAGGGAGCAGAATCCCCCCTTTTATTTTCTCGTCCTGACCAGAAAGGAAGATTTTTGGAGCTGGTGGGAGAGGCGTGATAGTTTAAATCAACACTTTGCTGTTAGCAGTGCAGAAGCCTGCTCGGCACATTACCTGGTAAACAAACCGTGCTCTGAGAAAGAAAGGCCTGTTTATAAAAGCTCCTCTTGACATTTGCCTCCTCAAACATACCAAAACATGTGCTAGGAATAGATGCATGAATGATCGAGTCTGTTTTGAGTCTCCTCTCTTCAACAACCAAGGAAATCCCTATGTACAAACATTTAAACTGGAACATCTGGAGCACAGTAATTTTATCTTGAAGATCCACATCAAACAAACCTGCAGCTCAGCCCGAGAAGATCTACAAATACTTCCCCAAGGAGACCCCAGTCTTACAACTCGGGTACCAGGAGACCTCTGATTTGAAAGAAAGATAATTCAGCATTTCTTTATCCACACCTGACAAGTATTCCTTAAGAGGGCATTAGCATGAAATTATCGCTCTTAGTCAAACCCAAAGTAAAAGAGATTTGTCCCAATTATCTGATGTATCTTGAAATACCTGCTTTTAAATTTACAGCCCAGAAGACCCCATGCATCATTTGCAGGCAGAACTTTACCCAAGAAATCTCACTTTGGTTGCACTTTTTCTGTGCAGCTGAGCTGCTAAAATAAGCACCGGGCCATATATAGCACAGTGAATTGGCACTCACAGCGGTGGGGAACGACTGGATTCAATTTTCCATGAAAGATGACAATTAAAATTGCTTTCTTTGGTATATCCCATCCTTTCTGTTGTTTTTTCTGTCCCCTCCAAGCGCAGAGTAAATTTAGGACTCCGAGCTCCTTTTCCTTCAAAATCTCACTTCCAGTTTCCATCTTATTAAAGACATGACTTAACTTTAATGTGTGTAACATAAACGGTATCGTAAAGGGGAAGAATTAAAACAGCATGGGAACACTGGTAGTTTCAAGAGGGGGGAAATGGCACAGCTTCTTTCCTTTTGGGTTGTTGTTGTTGTTTATCCAGTGGATAAACCTCAGCTTTCCCATTCCTACCGAATACCTCGCCTTGCCTTGCAATAATTGGGAATTCCACGTTTCGCAGAGTTGTTACATTATATCCACAAATAATCCATCTTGTCAAGTCCATCTCGCCCGTCGAAGATAAAGTTGGAGCTGAGTCACTGCAGACATCTGGAGAAGGTTCATTACTTGTAATTGCGAGCCCCTCTGTTAATGCACCCCATGAGAAAGGAGCTGACAGGCTGCATATTTCTGCAAACTGTTCCCAGAAAGAACCAATTTCCTGACTTCCATGTGGTGTCAATAATATAGGCATGAGATGGAGCAGTGCTTATGAAATATTAAATCTGCTTACAGGGCCCAGCTATAAGCAAATTCAGACCACCTGGGAGAGGGAGGTTTGCACTGGGTATGTGGAGTTTGGCACTCACCTGGTACATGGGATGGGCTCTAATCTACACATTTTGGCTTATTTACCTCAAAACTTCCTGACAGTAGTGCAGGGGGAGGGAGGAAAAAGGTAGAGGGTGGAGGGGCTAAAACACATTTCTTCACGTTCAGGACTCAAACTTTTCAAATCACTGACATTATTAAATTTACTATCACATGCAGCCAGAGATCTTATTATTCATCGGCAAAAAAAAAAAAGGCTGATATTTCATGGCTTTTGAGTTAGATCATTTTGCTTCGTGCCAATGAAAACAAAGCATTAGTGTTTTGATGTTTTAATATAATGATTTAATTCTCTCATTGATATTAGAATCCAGAAACACAACAAACACGAAGACCCCTTCAAAATCCTTGAGTCAGAGCAAAGGCTCTTAAATCACTTCAGAACTCTGACCTCCTGTTTCACAGAGTGTATTTCATGCCAGGGACTTGGAGAAGAGGGGGTCCTTCCCAAATGTGCAGCATGACAGTGCTAACCTGCCTTCGGCGAGCTCGCCTGTGTAAATTGAAAAACATCTGGGCTCTTTTTGCTGGCAAAGGCAGCAGGTCCTTGACCTCAGAGCAGAGCCGTCAACTTGAGCTGCAAACGGAGCCTTTTTCAACAGTTCACCCCCAGTTTTCCACCCTCTGGGCACTGCTGCCCAGGAGGAGAACCAGCACCCCGGGCTGGGAGCAGACAAGGAGACATGGGCATGGGGCAAAGAAATTTTAGTGGTATCAGTCCCTCACCTCTGTTTTACTCCCCGGTGTTCAGGATGAGAAGTGGTCTCCATTTTCTCCATCAGGAAATAAAAGACAGTTTTCCTCCAAGAAAGAGGAAGGGAGCAAGCAGGGCAGAAGCAGGATCTCAGCAGAGCAGCAGGAAGATGCCAGCAAGCCTAATGGGGATCTTTTGCTCTGTGCTGCATAGAAAATCATAAAATCTCAAGATCATAATCACAGAATGATTTGGGTTGGAAGGATCAGCTCATTCCAGCCTCTTACCATGAGCAGGGAGATCTTCCACTGTCCCAGGGTGCTCCAAGATCTGTCCAACCTGGCCTTGGACACTTCCAGGGATCCAGGGGCAGCCACAGCTTCTCTGGGCTCCCTGTGCCAGGGCATCACCACCCTCACAGGGAAGAATTTTTTCCTAAAATCTAATCTAACCCTGCCCTCTGTCCGTGTGAAGCCAAGAACACAAGTAAAACATCCCATGAGACTTACTAGAAACACCTTCCAGGAGGCGATGCTGCCTGAGGTGACAGGGCAGGCCCCAGAGGTGGTGGAAGGTGTGAGATGCACGTGGTGCTGCAGGCCAAGAGCTGGGACACACAGTGAGGAGATGCAGGACCAGACCAGGCTGGCATCTCTGCACCAGCCTTGCCACCTCCTCCCCATTCCTGTGAGGCCACAGGGAGCTCCCCTTTCCTGACATTGAGCTCCTCTGCTGGGGCACAGCACAGGACACAGAGGTTTGGGTGCACAGAGCCTTTCCCCATCGTTTTCACTCCACGTGTGAGGCAAGGGGCTGATTTTGGGCTGCAGCCTCTCTGCTGCAGCCACATCTGTCAGCGGGACGTGACGGACGGCGCCGTGGGACAGCTCTGCTCCCTGTGCTCCCCTCACACAGCAGGAATGGCTCTTGTTTTCTCTCCTCCAGACCATGTCGGAGCTGAGAGCATCCAGCCGGGACGGCTCAAGGCTCAGGGAAATCAGGCAGCTGCCCAAAGCAGCCAGGGCCTCCCTGCCTGTGCTGGAGAGCTGCAAACTGCTGGGCTCCTGCCTCTGGGAATGAGCATCCATCACTTCCTGCACCAGCAGCCACCAGGGCAGCACAGGGAGATCTTCTCCCACTCCCCTTCCTCACCCTGGCTCTCCTCCTGAGCACCAGGCAAAGGTTGAGAAGTTCTGAGCTGGATTTCTCCCTTGCCACACTGCTCAGGCCTAAAGGTCTGGTGTTGCATGGTGGAATTTTTGGGGTTTTTTCTGTGTCCATGTCCTTCCTCCTCCATCCATAGGCCATTTCTGGATGTAAAGCATGGAGTGTGGTTGTGATGATCAAGGCTAAAATCTCTCCCACCTCACACAGGCTGAGCCTGAGGTGGGACCCATTCTTGGCCTGGTACAGCTGGGTTAGACAGAGCTGTAGGGCTTGTCCAGCCCCTGCCCAGGCTGTGCACAGGGGCAGGCACAGTGAGGGATGGGCTTTTCTGGGGCATTCTGGTCCCCTGGGCTCGAGGTGACACTGGAATGAGCACCTGCAGCTTTGCAGTCACTGGGATGCTCTTCTTTCTTGCCTCATCCCTGGGTTTTCCTGGAAATTCCACTGACATCATCCAAGACCTGCAGAGAATGGCCCTTGCTGGGGTTTGCCCACTGAAGCCTCCACTTTTTCTATATTGACCACCTCAATCCAAATGACCAAAGTGTTCCCCAAAACTGGGTTTGTTTCCATACTTGCCTTCACTCTCTTGCCACCACATTTTTCCAGCAGGACACGAGGGATTCTCCCAGCCCTGCCTCCAGCCCATGGCTGCCCAGCAGGGCTGTCTCTGCCCAGCCTTCAAAATCATTTTGTTTCTTCTGCTCCAAACTGCATCCAAGGGGGCAATGCCTCCTACAAAGCAGAGTTTTATCTGCTGAGGACCAGCATTGGTGCCTGAAGTCTGGAATGAGTGCAATAAACTCATGGAAGCAATTTGTGTCAAGCCAAATATAAAAACACAAGAGCATGGGTCTGCCTCATTTTGTGTTTTTAAAACCAAAACACGTGCAAGGAGAGTTGCTTTTACCTGTCAGGGATACTCTGGCCATGATGTCTGTCACCTTCTGTGTCTGTGCCAGGCCTGTCTCCCACTCCTGCTAGTCACTAAAGAACCTGAGCCTGTGACTCCCTCATCTCCTGAAGGAGATTCTGCTTTTACATCTCATTGCAGGTGCCACACTCTGGTAATATCAGATGTTTCAGGCTTCTCATGCAAGAGGTGTCCTGCACTACCCAAAGAAGATGAATTAAAAATGCTAATAAAATAAACAAGAAAGGTCCTTCGTGCTTCTCAAAATAATAATAATATAAAAACAAATTCTGGTTTAATAAAGGTGGAATCTGTTGCTCCTGACAGCAAAGATTCATGGTTGCAATAAAGAATGTTCAGCCCAGCTGTTTCTGCTATGAGGCCATATTTCATGCCCCCTGAAGGTCCTTCATGTCCATGTTTCACAAACAACTGTCTTTGCACAGCCCAATCAATTCCATCAGCTCAGCTGGCCAAAAAACCACCATGGTCAGGTAGGGTCTGACCAGCATCCAGCATCCCAACCAGCTTCAGGAGCTTCTTTTTACACCTCCTCTTCTCCCAGTGTCTACCCAGCACCACCATAACCATGGATTATTGGCCTGGCCAGCACAGGGATAATTTTTGCATCAGCCAGGAGGAGCTGCTCTGCTTGGCTGCCCATCTCAGCCTCAGCACTGTGAGCCCAAATCCCTCCATTCCAGCCCAATCCTTGCTGGTGCTGAGCATCAAAAGTTGTGCAGGCAAAAGCAGGGAGGGAATCTCGCCAGCCGTTTATCACCCCAGCAACAGGAGCTGGGTAACAGGCTGTTATCTTTAGCAGAAAGGAGACACCAGATCACCAGCCCCAGGTCATGCCCCTGGCTGGTGTCCTTCCCAGTTATCAGTGTCAGCAGCTCTCCAGGAGCTCAGGGAACAGGGATGCTCCTCACCACCTGAGGGGCATCTTATTCCTCCACCCAAACCTCAGTCAGCTGGGTGCTCCTGCCCACCAGCACCTGCCAAGGCACAGGGTGGGATTTTTGGGGGAATGTCCTCTACAGGGCCAGGAGCTGGACTTGATGATCCTTGTGGGTCCCTTCCAACGCAGGACATTTTGTGATTGTAAGGCTTTGGCCAGCCCAGGTTTGAGCCACCTCCCTGATCCACCCAGATTTACCTCTGTCCACCCTCCCAGTGCAAGGAGCATGTTGCATCAACCACACTCCCATTCTTGTGTCTGATGGATCATGGTGACCTTTTCAACGTATTTCCTGGACTGTTATAAAACATCATCTGACCAAAAAAAACCCAAAAAAAACCAGCAAACCTGCCCAAACCAAAGCAATTTGGGTAACAATGGCCTTTAGTTCCAGTTTATCCCACACCAAGCTCCATAGATGGCAACTCTGAACATTTCCCAGACCTTCACAGTAGAGCTTGGAACTGTCTCTCTGATTTATCGGTTGTTTCACGACACATGCAATTCTCCTATATAATCCCAGTGTTTCGCTTATAAGCCATATTATAACTGTGAATCAATCTTCTTTATTTGAACATCTAGGACAGATTCACACATCATTTCACCATTAACTAGGACAGACTCAGCCTTGCAGATCTTTCAGGTTTCAAGGCTGGCTGTGTTGTTTCAGTTCTTTGCTGCTGCCTGTGTTTTGTGAAAAGGGAAAAAAAAAAAAAAAGCCAGACTTTGGGGCTTTCTGTTGCAGCTTGAAGAAGAACACAGGTTGTTTCATCACTGGTTGTGAGACATGTGTTACCCGGCTCATTAATTCACAACAGTTCTTGTTTTCTCTGCCTTTTTCATGCTGATGTGATACATTTGTGAAGTTCAGGGTTGTACTACAAGTGATTAATGCAGCAGTAAAGTCTAATAAACTGAGATTCCAACAAAAAAAAAGTGTGAAAAATGTAATCTCTAAAGTTCTGAAAGCTCACATATGACAAAACCCATAAATCACCCCAGAAGCAGTCATTATGGTGAGTTACTAACTAGATTATACAGCTGCATTTGTCATAATTTCCCATTACGTAGAGAATAAACCTATCAGGCTGATTTATGGCAGAGGGCTCCACAATATGGGAACTGGGACCTGTGCTGTTCTGTGGAAAACGATGAGAAATGTTGTGTCTACTCAAGTGCTGAATGGAAAGGGAAGGAGGGGACATAACTGTCATTTGAAGACACTGATTCAGGGACAAAGACATCAGAGAGGAGTCAGGAGACCATGGGATGGCAGGAAGAGCATCCACCAAGCTGTCTCAACACCACCAGCAGCACCAGAATGCACTCTCCATTGCAGGGGGAAGAGAGGAGATAGGAGGTCTTTTGAGGGGACCAAATTCAGTTGTGGGGAAATCATAGAATCCTAGAATGGTTTGGGTCAGAAGGAATCCTAAAAATCATCTCCTTCCAGCCCTGCCATGGGCAGGGACAAACAGAACAGCTGAGTGCCTGGCTACTCAGGGGATACTCAGGGTTTTGGATTCCATGACTGTGCATCCACCTTGGAGCAGCCAGGTGTGTTGGGAGCAGCTGGAAATCCCCTCAGACCACAGGCAGAAATATGGGTCAGTGTGGGACTGAGCAAGGGAAGGGACATCCCTGGGCAGCAGCCCTTGGACAAGAGCAGCAATGTCCTCCTCTCAGTGGCTCCCCGGTGCAGCAGCCACTGAAGACCATGGCAGCTACAGAGATGTTTTGTGCCCTGCAATCCCTTTGTACTCAGAGGCCCTGCTGGGCATTTCACCTGGGCTGGCAGCTCTGGCTGGCAGGGGACAGGCAAGAGGCACTGCTGCTGTGACCTCCATGTGTTCACTGGGGACACAATGAGGATTCTCTTCGTCCCAGACGCTGCCCAGGGCCTTGGCTCTGCAAACCTGAACTTGTTGGGCATGCAGGAGACTCTGTTGGCAGTGGGAGTAGTCCACAGGGAAATTGCTGCCTGCAGCTGCTCATCACCCCTAGGAAATGACTCTTTGGGATCAATGTCCTCTTGTTGTGGCACAGCAGAAGCAGAGATGCTGCACTGGGGTCCTCAGAGCAGAGAGCCGAGGGCTACAGGCCACAGTAGGGAGCACCCCATGGAGCTGTGCCCAGGGAGGGAATGGCTCTGCCTGGGGACAGGGCTCCACGAGCAGGGACAGCAGGGACAGAGAACTGGAATCACAGCCCAGCTGCCCTGGCACAGGCCCAACAGGCAGACAGGACGTGGGGCAGGCAGGAGTCCCCATTCTCTTCACCCACCTGAACACAGGGACTTAAGGCACAGGGGGAATGGGGACACAGCAGCACCCTCTCCTCTGGGAATATCCCACCTCCCTAGGGGCCCTGACAGAATGCAGGGGCTGAGGCTCTGCAAGGAGAACCCAAGGATGAGGAGGTGGATGGTGCTTGACCTCGTGTGCAGGTGTTGTTGAGATTATGTCAGGCCAGACTCTGCATGCAAGCTGCTCCATGGAGGAGAAAAGCAGAGGGGTCCCTGCCACAGCAGATCCCTTCTGGAACACAGGCAGGAACACAGGGAAAGCTGTTCTGTGTTCCTGCACATGTGTGTCCCATGCAACAGTGGAGCACATGAATGCACTTTGACCTGAGATTCTTGCACCTTGCTCAGCTGTCTCAGTACAACACAAGAGGCCAATTTGTGCTTCTGTTGTACAAAGTAGCTCAAATTCTCTGCCAGAAACACCTGTGTGCTATTTCTTGATCTGGAGGAGCCTGGAGGTGGTTTGGCTACAGCTCCTTATCTCGGATGTCTGATAATGGGAAGGTTTCACCAAGGCCTTAGGGGGCAGTGTTTGGGAATAGACAAGCAGGAAAAATGGAGCCATGTTCACCCGCTGTAGTCCTAGAAGAACCAGCACCATCATAAACACATCTCTGGTGCTTTCATAGTTGATATTACATATTATATTTGACATTATTGGTTATATTCTTTTCTCTTTGACAAGAGGCAGGCTGGAGGCTTCTGCCTGCTTTGTGAAGGGAGCCCCTGGGGGCCCATTCCCTCCCATTCCCACCCGGTAGCTGCCGGGGCTTTCATTGCTGGGCCCACTCAGAGTCACTGAGTCTGGGTGGGGACAAAGGGCAGGGCTGGCCCGGCTGTGATGCCTCTGGCACTGTGACATCAGGGGGGACGTGTCACACTGGGGGCAGCTCTAAAAGGTCCCCCAGGTAACGCTGCCCCAGCACAGCCTGGGCAAGCAGTGAGTGCACACGTGGTGGGGCAGGGCTGGGCCAGGGCCAGGGCACAAGCGCTGCCCCTGGGGCTGCATTGTCCCCCTGCATCCAGGGCCACTCTCTCGTGCCCGTGCCTTGGCCATGGCACGGGGCTGCTGCTGGCCCGCTGGCACAGGCCTTGCTGCCTGCCAGCTGCCTGGGGCCTCTGCTTCCTGCCCTCACATCCCTGTGCCTCTGCTCCTCCCTTCAGCCACCAGCAGCTCCTTGGGCAGCCCCACTGAAACCCTTGTCTCTCTCCTCCTGCAGACCATGGTGCACAAATCAGTCCTTGCCCTGGTTGTGCTGCTCATCTTCCCGTTCCCACAGCCCGTGGAGAATGGTTTGGATGAGGAGGCGCAGCTGAGCACACAGGAGATGGAGGAGGCTACCCCAGAGCCAGCTGACCCTGGCTGGGGACCCCTTCTCACGGCGGCCTTGCAGCAGGGGCCCCTCTGGGCTCTTGCTGAGCTCCTGTTCCTCACTTTGAGGTTCTGGTTCAGGAGCAGAAGAGAAGACCTGAAGGAGAGGGAAGAGGCCCAGAGAGCTGAAGTGGAGGCCAGAAGGCGTAGGAGAGAAATTGAGAGGAGAAGGCTTCGCTTCAAGAAGACCTATAAAGACCTGAAGGAAATGTGGAGCACGGTGAAAATGATAAATAAGAAAATGGCCAAGCTGATTCAAATGACAAGGAGGATGAGTAGGGTGCAGGTGAGCTGGGCAGGCTTTCAGAGGAGCACAGCCAGTGGCTTGTGAGAAGAAAAGCTCCCTGCTGGAGATGCTCTTTGGGCTGGCCAAGGCCAGATCACCCCTGGGTGAGCAGCCAGCGCCCAGAGCTGCGCTTGCTGCCGAGCACAGAGCTGAGCTTGTGGGGGCAGAGGCTCAGGGCTCTGCCCCTCTGCACTGCCTCTCTTCACTGTATCTTTATTAACTGCATCTATTACTGCTTTTTCCCTGCAGAAGCTCTACATTTCCTCAAAGACCAAGCTGCTTGAAGGGGATCAGGCCAGATATACCAACATTAATTTTACTTCTTGATTAACTTAGAAATTATTTAAATATTTCAAATATTCTATTTGAAATCACCTAATTAAACAATATTTCCAAAATTGTAATAATTTTAATGTAGGATAATACTCCAGTAAAATATTGTTAAAATTGTCATAATAAGTAGTTATGGAGTTACAGCACTTTTTCATTGTATTATAAAGTAACTATCATTCATCAAAATTCATATGAATTATAGTAATTAACCACAATTGAAGTGTTAAATTGTTTAGCATAACCAGTTAGTTACCCATAATCTTCACAATAAAAATTAAGTTAATTATTTTTGCATTAATATATTATATAGAACACTACATAGAAGAGTTGGTAACATAAGAATGGCTATCATTATAATTTGTTCACTAGAATGTTTAAAATATGTTCTTGTTATTTGAAAATTACACTGACTGTCCTCCTGTTTTGGCAGAGTCCCCTCCCTCTGAGAGCTGTGAGCAGTGCTGGATTCTAATAAAGGTGTTGCTTGTACCAATGCTGTGTCTGTGAGAGTCCTGGGCGCTGGCGATGGTGGGCAGAGGGTGAGGCTGCTGCTGCTGCAGAGCTTGGGAGCGTTTGGCAGCAGAACTGATGCTCTGCTGGACTCTGCTTTCCCTGCTGCTGGGGCTGAGGCTCCCCAACTCTGCTTTCCCTGCCTTGGGGCCAGTGGAAAATCTGCTCATCCCCAGAGCGCTGCACAATTCCAGAGGAATCATCTTGTAGAGAAATGGAGCAGAGAACAGCCCAAAGCCAGCTTTGAAGCAGTGCCACCAGGAAGGCCACTCGGGTGTCAGCTGTTGGGAATTCCTGACAGAGGGCACCACAGCGGCCCTTGGCCATGCAGAGGCTCCTTTCCTTTCTCTAGGAAGTTTGTTTGGTGCTGTGATCCTTCCTCCGGTGTGCGTGATGCCAAATGCAAGAAAACAAGCAGTGCCACCAGTCAGGCTGTCACTTAGGTCCGTGCAGAGCTCAGGGGTGACCGTGGCTGTGTCAAATGTGGAATGCTGGAACAGGCCATGACAGCAGGGACAGCAGGGACGGAGAACTGGAATCACAGCCCAGCTGCCCTGGCACAGGCTCGACAGGCAGACAGGACGTGGGGCAGGCAGGAGTCCCCATCCTCTCTGCACCCACCTGAACACAGGGACTTAAGGCACAGGGGGAATGGGGACACAGCAGCACCCTCTCCTCTGGGAATATCCCACCTCCCCAGGGGCCCTGACAGAATGCAGGGGCTGAGGCTCTGCAAGGAGAACCCAAGGATGAGGAGGTGGACGGCGCTTGACCTCGTGTGGAGGTGTCGCTGAGATTATGTCAGGCCAGACTCTGCATGCAAACTGCTCCATGGAGGAGAAAAGCAGAGGGGTCCCTGCCACAGCAGATCCCTTCTGAGGGAAAGGTGTTCTGTGTTCCTGCACATGGGTGTCCCATGCAACATGGAGCACGTGAATGCACTTTGACCTGAGATTCTTACACCTTGCTCAGCTGTCTCAGTACAACACAAGAGGCCAATTTGTGCTCCTGTTGTACAAAGCAGCTCAAATTCTCTACCAGAATCACCTGTGTGCTGCTTCTTGATCTGGAGGAGTCTGGAGGTGCTTTGGCTACATCTCTGATGTCTGATAATAGGAAGGTTTCACCGAGGTCTTAGAGGGGCAGTGTTTGGGGATAGACAAGCTGGAAAAATGGCGCCATCTTCACCCGCTCTAGTCATAGAAGCAGCGCCATCATAAACACATCTCTGGTGCTTTCATAGTTCATATTACATATGATATTTGACATTATTGGTTATATTCTTTTCTCTTTGACAAGAGGCAGGCTGGAGGCTTCTGCCTGCTTTGTGAAGGGAGCCCCTGGGGGCCCATTCCCTCCCATTCCCACCCGGTGGCTGCCGGGGCTTTCATTGCTGGGCCCACTCAGAGTCACTGAGCCGGGGTGGGGACAAAGGGCAGGGCTGGCCCGGCTGTGATGCCTCTGGCACTGTGACATCAGGGGGGACGTGTCACAGTGGGGGCAGCTCTAAAAGGCCCCCCAGGTAACGCTGCCCCAGCACAGCCTGGGCAAGCAGTGAGTGCACACGTGGTGGGGCAGGGCTGGGCCAGGGCCGGGGCACAAGCGCTGCCCCTGGGGCTGCATTGTCCCCCTGCATCCAGGGCCACTCTCTCGTGCCCGTGCCTTGGCCATGGCACGGGGCTGCTGCTGGCCCGCTGGCACAGGCCTTGCTGCCTGCCAGCTGCCTGGGGCCTCTGCTTCCTGCCCTCACATCCCTGCGCCTCTGCTCCTCCCTTCAGCCACCAGCAGCTCCTTGGGCAGCCCCACTGAAACCCTTGTCTCTCTCCTCCTGCAGACCATGGTGCACAAATCAGTCCTTGCCCTGGTAGTGCTGCTCATCTTCCCGTTCCCACAGCCCGTGGAGAATGGTGTGGATGAGGAGGTGCAGCTGAGCACAGAGGAGATGGAGGAGGCTACCCCAGAGCCAGCTGACCCTGGCTGGGGACCCCTTCTCACGGCGGCCTTGCAGCAGGGGCCCCTCTGGACTCTTGCTGAGCTCCTGTTCCTCGCTTTGAGGTTCTGGTTCAGGAGCAGAAGAGAAGACCTGAAGGAGAGGGAAGAGGCCCAGAGAGCTAAAGTGGAGGCGAGAAGGCGCAGGAGAGAAATTGAGAGGAGAAGGCTTCGCTTGAAGAAGACCTATAAAGACCTGAAGGAAATGTGGAGCACGGTGAAAATGATAAATAAGAAAATGGCCAAGCTGATTCAAATGACAAGGAGGATGAGTAGGGTGCAGGTGAGCTGGGCAGGCTTTCAGAGGAGCACAGCCAGTGGCCTGTGAGAAGAAAAGCTCCCTGCTGGAGATGCTCTTTGGGCTGGCCAAGGCCAGATCACCCTTGGGTGAGCAGCCAGCGCCCAGAGCTGCGCTTGCTGCCGAGCACAGAGCTGAGCTTGTCGGGGCAGAGGCTCAGGGCTCTGCCCCTCTGCACTGCCTCTCTTCACTGTATCTTTATTAACTGCATCTATTACTGCTTTTCCCTGCAGAAGCCCTACATTTCCTCAAAGATCAAGCCGCTTGAAGAAGATCAGGCCAGATACACCAACATTAATTTTACTTCTTGATTAGTTTAGAAATTATTTAAATATTTCAAATATTCTATTTGAAATCACCTAATTAAACAATATTTCCAAAATTGTAATAATTTTAATGTAGGATAATACTCCAGTAAAATATTGTTAAAATTGTAATATTAAGTAGTTACGGAGTTACAGCACTTTTTCATTGTCTTATATAGTAACTATCATTCATCAAAATTCATATGAATAATAGTAATTAACCACAATTGAAGTGTTAAATTGTTTAGCATAACCAGTTAGTTATACATAATCTTCACAATAAAAATTAAGTTAATTACTTTTGCATTAATATATTATATAGAACACTACATAGAAGAGTTGGTAACATAAAAATGACTATCATTATAAATTGTTCACTAGATTGTTTAAAATATGTTCTTGTTATTTGAAAATTACACTGTCTGTCCTCCTGTTTCGGCAGAGTCCCTTCCCTCTGAGAGCTGTCATCAGTGCTGGATTGTAATAAAGGTGTTGTTTGTACCAACGCTGTGTCTGTGAGAGTTCTGGGCGCTGGCGATGGTGGGCAGAGGGTGAGGCTGCTGCTGCTGCAGAGCTTGGGAGCGTTTGGCAGCAGAACTGATGCTCTGCTGGGCTCTGCTTTCCCTGCTGCTGGGGCAGAGGCTCCCCAACTCTGCTTTCCCTGCCTTGGGGCCAGTGGAAAATCTGCTCATCCCCAGAGCGCTGCACAATTCCAGAGGAATCATCTTGTAGAGAAATGGAGCAGAGAACAGCCCAAAGCCAGCTTTGAAGCAGTGCCACCAGGAAGGCCACTCGGGTGTCAGCTGTTGGGAATTCCTGACAGAGGGGCACCACAGCAGCCCTTGGCCATGCAGAGGCTCCTTTCCTTACTCTAGGAGCTGTTTGTTTGGTGCTCTGATCCTTCCTCTGGTGTGCGTGATGCCAAATGCAAGAAAACAAGCAGTGCCACCAGTCAGGCTGTCACTTAGGTCCCTGCAGAGCTCAGGGGTGACCGTGGCTGTGTCAAATGTGGAATGCTGGAACAGGCCATGACAGCAGGGACAGCAGGGACAGAGAACTGGAATCACAGCCCAGCTGCCCTGGCACAGGCCCGACAGGCAGACAGGACGTAGGGCAGGCAGGAGTCCCCATCCTCTGCACCCACCTGAACACAGGGACTTAAGGCTCAGGGGGAATGGGGACAGAGCAGCACCCTCTCCTCTGGGAATATCCCACCTCCCCAGGGGCCCTGACAGAATGCAGGGGCTGAGGCTCTGCAAGGAGAACCCAAGGATGAGGCGGTGGACGGTGCTTGACCTCGTGTGGAGGTGTCGCTGAGATTATGTCAGGCCAGACTCTGCATGCAAGCTGCTCCATGGAGGGGAAAAGCAGAGGGGTCCCTGCCACAGCAGATCCCTTCTGAGGGAAAGGTGTTCTGTGTTCCTGCACATGGGTGTCCCTTCTGGACTGCTACTGAAGTGCTGTTCCTGCTGTGGATTCTCTACACAACAGAAACCATGAGGCAGAGAGCAAAGGCCTGGAGAATTGAAGCAAAGGACACGAGAACTCCGGCACAATCTAACAGGAAGAAGTATGGAATAGGTGTGGGAGGGATTTTGCTAAATAATAACTACCTAGACAGGGTGTAAATGTGGAGCTATAGGCTAGAAATTAACGAGAAGACAGCAAATTTTAGGCAAATAATCAAGAAAAAGTCTATGAAAAAGAAGAAAACCATCTTTCCTGGTCTTTCAATAACATGTGCTCTTCCAGAATCTAGTCTGTGCAATTTCTTCTTCAACCAGACCTACAATGCTAAGTAATTCTGATCCGAAATAAAGCAAATTTGCACCCAGCCCTTCTGCTCCCTGAAGAGCACAAAAATAATTGGGCAAAGGGAGGAGGAAGTGAGACCATGCTGCCACCCTTTTGAAAAGTAGGAGAAGGTCTTTCCAGAGCAATCCCTGAAGTGAACACGCTCTGTGCTCACCCTGGTGACAGGCACGTGTAACCTGAGCAGAGCTCCTTATCTCTGTGACACCTGGAAGGCGACTTTCGAGACCTTATCACTGAGCAATACTTTGATCTACCAGGTGGGAGCAAAATGAAGCGATGCCACTTGTTTTTCAGGAGATTCCTTCACCCCGAGCTCTCCTGGCCCACCCGAGCCCACCTGTGACACCCTGCTCTGTCTCGGATTCCCATCCCAGCCAAGCAGCTGTGGAGCTGAAATCTACCTTGAAAAACAACTGAAAAACACTCAAGCCGAAGAAAAAACTCACTTTTGTGGCAGACAGAGAGGTTTGGCCAGACAGCAGAGCCCTCTTCAGTCCAGTGATGGGTAGTGAAGAGCTGGTTGAACCAACGTGACCTCGCAGGCACTGGCAGGCTCCCAGTTGGGCCAAACTGGGGGAAATCTGGTGTAAATGGGGTACAGCAGGCACCAGTGTCTTCCAGACAAATGCACCCAGTCATTGCAGCCCTCACTGTAGACAGAAGACAAGGATCAGTCAAAACCAGAGGGTGGGAAATGCATCATATGATTACTGATAGCAATTCTTGGAAGACAGATTTTTGCACAGAGAAATCTTGGGGTGGAGAAGGGAGAAGTTGGAGGAAAGGGAGGGGACTCACACTCTAATAAATAAAAAAAAATTTAAAGTGATTTGGCAAAACATGTCATCATGTGACAAGGTAGTTTTTCTTGCAAACAGGTGCACCACGGTTTTAGAAATATTAAATCTTAAGAGGTTTGCATTGCACAATAGATGGCAGCCAGAAAGCATGTTGATGTTTTTTGGCAGCGTTTCAGATGTCATGGTATTTTTTTTTTTCTTTAAAGCTTCCATCAGCAGGAGGCAAAGCCGTGCCAAGGGAAAGGAATCAAATCTGGATGCAGCAAGTCTCGCATTCAGACAGAGGCTCCCTGCCAGATGCTACGGGGCCAAATCGGAAACAACCACACTGAGTTCGTTATGAAAACTGCATAATCAAAAGCCTGCAAAAAGGCAACAACAACGAAAAAAATTAATCTATTTAATACTTAGCTAAATTCTCCTCTGTTGAAATAGATTTGAAGAAAAATTCTTCATAATCCCCTCTTCCTTTTGAGGAATTCCTCCCTATTCATGAGATGTCCATGAGATGGCAGGAGTGCACTGCCAGGAGGTCGAAGGATCCTCACAAAGGTGACATTTCCACACCTAGAACCTCACCCTGGCTATGGGCACTGCAGACAAAACACTGATTTATCTTTCTGATTTATTTTCATGGAAAGAGATAAGGAAGTGGCTTCAATGGGCACATCTTCAGAGAAGAAATTGACTGGTCTGGTTTCCCAAGAATAATTCTGTCTCACAGAAAAGTTTGGGTATTGGAAGGGACCTTAAAATTTATCTTGTTTCAAGTGGAAGGGACACCTTCCACTAGCCCAGGTTGCTCCAAGCCCCATCCAGCTTGGCCTTTTACTCCTCCTGCTTTCAGCAGCCTCTTGCTTTGGTTGACAGAACCCTGCTCACTGCAGATGTTGCATCTCCAAACTCATCCCCTGCCACGCACAGGAATTTGTGACCAGGCATCACAAAACTGAAAGAGTGCAATGAGAAAAGGGCCCAGACATCTGCCAGAAAGAAATCTGGAGGATGGGATTTAGAAATCACAGCCCTCATGTTTATGGCTGGGGATGTCTATGGAAACAAACCCTCAGGGGTGTCCCAGTTTTCAGCTCTTTTTATGATCACAAGTTTTCAACACAACTGGGGCACAGCTGTGAGCCTGCCCCTGGTCAGACAGGATCCATGGCAGCCCAAATTCCGTGCACCAGGCCAAGGGATGGGCTGGCAAGTTGAGCAAGTGTTTTCCTGAGCCAGGATGCAAAAGCAACATCCCCACAAGAGACAGGTGCTCGTGTCTGAAAGAGAACTCAGCTGTCTCAACAGCTTCAAGAGAGCAGGTTGCATGAAGGAGCTGCTCTTTCTGTGCTCCTGGTCTTAAGCCAGGACATCTTCCAAGGTTTTGTCCACTGGACTGGCCAATCCATGCTGCTTGGACAGGAAAGCAAAAGAATCATGGAATGGTTTGAGTTGGAAGGGACATTAAAAATCACCTGGTTCCAACCAGACTCCCATGAAGAACTCCAGCAATTTCATGCTGGATCTTCTCCAGCAGAGGGTAAAATTGGGATGTTACAGCTCACAGCTCTTCCCACTGATCCTCTCACTGCGTCTGCCCTGGGGGAGCAGAACTGGAGCAGTTTGGCTGTGCTGGGAGCTCCCTGTGAGCTGTCACTGCTGGGTGGAACAGATCTGCCTCCCACTGAGCAGGGGAGGGGGCTTGGGAGCTGCTGAGGGAGACCCCAAAGTGTCTTTACAGACAAAGGCCCGTTCCCTCTCCAGTGTCCCATCCCACAGCAAGCTGGGCATTCCCACTGACATTGATGCCAGAATGATTTTTGTCTTTTCTTTTATATCCCTTTTACACAGCTCTCTGTATCCACAAGTATCAGAATGCACACTTGTAACCTTTTACTCAGTTCAGTGCTCAGTGTTCTGTAAGTGTTCTGCAGGCCTGAGCCTGAACAGCCCAGAGCTGCAGAGCCAGGGACACCAAACATTCCCACTGGCTCAGGAAGCCAAGGGCTCTGAGCAGGACAGATTCTGGAAAGTCGAGCTGAGCCCAGCCCAGCCCCAGCATTGGGCTCCCTTGTTGGATCTGGGCTGTGGAAAGTCTAGAACTGGTGTGTGTGACTGACAGGGGTGCATTTGCCACGCTGGCACCTGGGTGAAGTGGATGCATCCAACAGGATCCTGATTCAAATACTGAGGGAAAGACCCCAACCCCTTTCATCGTGTCTGGTTCATTTTCCTCACACCAGGAAAAGGCATCAACATCACTGCAAGCAGCTCTGCTGTTGGGACGCCCTGCCCTCTGCAAGGACCAAGAGATGACATTAGTAACTTTTCTCAATGCGTCCTTTTCATTTCTTGTAGATGTGGCACTTGGGGACATGGGCTCGTGGTGGCCTTGTTGCTGCTGAGAGAACTGTGGGACTCAGTGATCTTAGAGGGCTTTCCAAACTTAAACGATTTTTTTATTCCTTACCCACCTCCTGGCTTTCAAGTTCTGAATTCATGATCCCTGATGTGATCTATAGGATCACTTTCCCCTTTTTTAATTCCCTCCTTCTCCTGCATGGGACATGGAGTGGTATCCCAGCTCCTGGCTGCAGAACCAGTTTCACATCAATATACAGAGACTCTGTGCATTCAATTGCACATCTCCAGAAGCCAAAGGTTGTTTGCATCCATTGGTGTTTATGGACAATGCTCTGAAAGCAGTGGGACAGGAGCAATGTGAGTGTGAGACCTGATTAGGAAGAAATTCTTCCCTGTGAGGGAGGTGAGGCCCTTCAGAGGGTGCCCAGAAAAGCTGTTGCTGCCCCTGGATCCCTGGAAGTGTTCCAGGCCAGGTTGGAGCAGCCTGGGATAGCAGAAGGTGTCCCTGCCCATGGTAAAGGTTGGAATGATTTGGTCTTTAAGGTCCCTTCCAACTCAAATCATCCCATGATTCTGTGATCTGGCTCCTGAGAGCCCACAGAGCCCCAGGGACAGCAAGGGGATGTCATTGGGATACAAAAGCTTTGAAGATGAGGGGAGAACGGGGTGGGAATTTTCCCTTCCCCATGAGGACTGTACCATTCCCAAGGTTTGTGCTCCGTTTCCAAACCACACACAAATCCACCAGTCTTGGCACTCTTCTTGAGCTCTGCTCTTGAACCCTCAACCTGAATCACTGCTGCTCTTTCCAGTGTTTAAATAAATTATTAGAAAACCTCTCCCAGATGCATAAATCCCACCCTAATGCCCCCTGATGTCAGAGGGAAGGTGCCTGCTAACGTTGCTGGTCCTTGGATCAGGCCTCAGAAAAGCAGCTGCAAAATATCAACCCGCAGGCTCTGAAATTCATCTTTGCTTTAACTTGGTCTAAACCTTTGTAAATGACTCACAATGGATCAGGGAAAAGAGAATTGAACAGCTCTGATCTGGCTGTGTTCCTCTGTCCTATAAAATCAGCTTACGCCCTTAGGAAAGAGGAATTTTAGCTCTCTAAAATTCACCCGGAGCAGTGGCAGCTCCCATCCCACAAACCAAACTGTTCAAGAAGTGCAGAAATCATTGTGATGTTTCTTCACCTCTTTTCCAGGGCCCATAACAATTTCCTCCTTGTTCTGCTCAGCGTTCCCCCTGCAACTCCTTCCTGCCACCTCCCAATTGCCAAGAAATCCCTCCTGCTGCTGTGAGAAACATGAGAGTTCCTAGGAAATATCTCCTCGTGGCATGTGAAAGGAAAGGGGGACAGGACCAGGGAGGTTTTCTTCTAGCAGGAGATATCATGGGCAATGTGGCTATCTTGGGGCTTGGATCTGTCCTAGCTTAGGATGTGGGTAAATTATTCCATCTTCAGTTGTGCCAACCAGCACAATAACAGGAATTACAAACTCAGTGCCATTTTCCTTCATTCCTTAAGGTGGTTCTGAAGTGGCAGGTGCTGTTACCTGGCTGAACTGAGAGATTCCTCAGCTTTTGTTGTGATTTTCAACTCCCCAGCCGGGAGAACAACAGCTCAGCAGGGAATTAGAGAGCTGGAAGGGAGTGAAGGTGGGCAGTGATGGCTGAGCACCGTGTGATCTCCCGCAGGCAGAAATATGGAAATTTTAGCATGTTTTCCATTATGCAAAGGGCAGGATTCCCGTGCAGCACTGCCATATGCAGAACAGCTGGGGAAGGTGGGGATGGAGTGTACCAAGCTGTCACTTCTGGGGAAAGCAGCCAAGGGCATTGACACTTCTCAGGCAGGCTGGCTCCAAACCAAATGGCTTCACAGCAGGATTTCCAAATCACTACCTTGACCACCACATGTCTTCCACGGCCTTAAAATCCACCTTTGTAAGTGATCATTCCTTCATCCTACCAAAATAATGAATTTCTGCCCCAAAGCACCACTTTCCAGTCACATTGCTCTGGTCCCCGTGAGGACCTCAACAAGGCTGAGCAACCTCAGGCCTCACACTGCCTTGCTCGAGGTGAGGTTCCACTGCTTGTGAATCCTCACCCAAATCTTGGTGGGGACATCTCCAGCAGAGCTTTGCAGAGCCTGAGCCCAAGGAAATGGATGAAGGGCATCAAGGTCCTGCTTAAACTGCTGCTGAAGTGTGGCCTCCTGTGGAATGATGCACAATCATTGATGAACAGCACACATTATCAGCAATTTAAAGTCCAGCTCCAGAAGAAATTGCAGGCAGGAGTGGTGGTGGCACGAGGTGGGCAGAACATCTGGCTCCGGGTCTCTGTTGAATCAGGTGTCAGAGCAGGCTGGGTCCCAACAGCAGTGCTGGACCAGATGTGCTGCTGTTCTCATATCAGCAGGGATTACGTTGCTTAAAACCATTTATTTGATACTGACTAATCGGGGGAGGCTCAGAGGAGCGGGGAAATAAAAGGGGTAATCAGATACTCAGAGCTCGGATCGCACACATGAAATGTTCAAAGCCAACGTGGTGCAGGTGCATATTCCCAAATGAGGGCTGGGCTGGCAAATGACTCGGTTTTCCACAGGAACTACTGTGTCTGCAGAGAACTTCCCAGGCTCCAGCTGCCATCTCGTGGTCGTACAAGACATCTTCATTTTTTCATTTTTTCGGATTACCACCATTCATGGCTCAAGCAGTACTTTTCCAGGACTGGTAACATCAAAAATTTCTGGGAAATGTTTTCCCCAGGAAAGCCCCCGGTCGGAAGTGTTCTATTCCCAAATCACAGTGGGTTTGACCTTTTCACCACACATTAGAGAGGATACTTTATTTTCCATTGTGTGGCAAATAGTGATGCTTGGAAAAGGGGGACTCCAAGAGAGGGGGAGTGTTTAACATCCCTCATCATCCTTGAAATCTCCAGGGAATTTCAAGCAGTGTTCAGCAACACTCTGAGGTTTGAACTCTGCTGCTGCTTCCTGATGGATCCCCTCTTGCCCACCCCGCAGGCAGGGAGGCTCTGGAGGGATCCTCAGCAGCCCCTTGGAGCTGGAGTCACTTTGTTTGCTCCAGCAGCAGATCCCAGAGCCATCTGCAGCCCCAGGAAAACCAGAGGAGCTTTGAAGAAGATCAGAGATTCATCTGCACAGAGAGTCCCAGGGTGACATCCTGGCTCCGGGGAAGATGATGGGAGGATTTTTTTTTTAATTTTTTTAAATTATTTTTTTCCCCAGCCTTGTTCAGTGTGACTCAGAGTGTCAGCAGGACCTACAGCTGCTCTGGGCATAAAGCAAGGCACGTTCCAAAAGCTGCTCTGCTCCAGAAATTACCTCGTGTGAGTAAACACCACGTGGTGCTCTGCTCCCTTGGCATGGAATCCCAGACTGGTTTGGGTTGGAAGGGACCTTAAAACCCATCTCATTCCACCCCTGCCAAGGGCAGGGATATCTTCCACTGTCCCAGGTTGCTCCAAATCCCATCCAACCTGGCCTGGAACATTTCCAGGGATCCAGGGGCAGCCACAACAATCTGTGCCAGGGCCTCACCACCCTCACAGCCAAGAATTCCTTCTGAAAAGCCAAGCCAGGATCATGTCCTGGCAGGACCCCTGGACCAGCTGTTGTTGCAAAATGTTCATGGCTTGTTGTGCAAGGTCCTCGGATGAGAAAAGGCCACTTTCTTTTTTATGGTGCTCTTGTTTCGAGTAGATTTTGGGTCAAACCTTGCATATGACAGCAATAATATCCGAACGTTTCTCCCTGTAAAGGTGGGGTCTGAAAACAATAAAATTAATGGGACCTGCTGGCTGAAATAGGGTAGTAAATGTTTAAGGAGAGAAGAGGTCACTTCAACTGACTTCTAAAGCCCCTCGAGAGCTGGACTGGGTTACAAGTCTTCGGAACTGGGTCAAATTTCTTCACACGGAGATGGTTGGGCACTGAACAGGCTCCCCAGGGAAGTGGTCACAGCCTCAAGGCTGCCAGAGCTCCAGGAGCTTTTGGACAACACTCTCAGGCACATGGTGTGGCCCTTGAGGTGTCCTGTGTGTCCCTTCCAAATCAGGACATTCTGTGGTTCTAAGAAATTTCATTGTCCAGCTCATGGGGGCTGAAATGGGTGGATAATGGGGATAATGGGGTATTTTTGTGTTGATTTTATTTCGGTATTTTGTGTATAATCAAAACATACACCAAAACAAAACAAACAAAAAAAAAAAGCCAGAGACTTAGTCCTATCAAAATGCACACCAGGTGCACCAGATATTCTGGGGTGAGCCCTGATCATTGCTTCTCACAGGCTCCATCAGCCACCCTGTTGTTTGTGCAGAGTTCCTGTAATCCCATTTGCATCTCACACTGGCCAGCCTGTTCCTTCTTATCTCTTCTTATCCCTCTTACCTGCCTCCCGAGCAGATGAAAGCACATTTCATGGGCTTTGCCCAACTTAGAGATAAGAATCACCTGAAAGAAAGGAGGCCAGGTAAGCAGGGTTTGGGGCAGGAATGGCTGAAAAAAACCCTCATGACAAGGCCAGTGACTTTGGTATCAGGAAAATACCTGCGGGGATGAGGTCCAAAGCACGAAATGTCAGCAAAAATATTTCGCAGGGTGTTCTGCCCTTTGGGTTTTTTGGTTCTGCTGTTGGTCTTGGCCATGAGACCTCATTCTCCCTGGATAGTTTCCATTCCAGGTACCTTCCTGCAGAGCTGAGGGGCTGTGAGCTGGGAGTAAACTTCTGGAAATAAAATCATGGAATCATTGGGGCTGGAAAAACCCTCTGAGATTATTGAGTCCAACCATTCCCCCAGCTCTGCCAAGGTCACCACTGACCCTCGTCCCCAAGTGCCACATCCTCATGGCTGTTAAGTCCCTCCAGGGAACTCCACCACTGCCCTGGACAGACAATTCCAGTGCCTGACCACCCTTTCCATGAGGAAATTTTCCCTAATACCCAATCTAAACCTCCCCTGGTGCAATTTGGGGCTGTTCCCTCTCCTCCTGTCCCTGGTCCCTGGGAGCAGAGCCCGACCCTCTGGCTGCCCCCTCCTGTCAGGGACTTGTGCAGAGCCACAAGGTCCCCCCTGAGCCTCCTTTTCTCCAGGCTGAGCCCCTTCCCAGCTCCCTCAGCCCCTCCTGGTGCTCCAGACCTTTCCCCAGCTCTGTTCCCTTCCCTGGACACGCTCCAGCCCCAAAATTTCTTGTCATGAGGGACCAAAACTGCCCTCAGGTCCCTCAGCAGTGGCAAAATGTAGGTTCCCATCTCATCAGCACATTTGGCTTTGCACATCCTGACTTTGGAGCTTAGACAGGTGGCAGAGGGAAAAATCTGCCTTTTCCCTTTCTCTATCTGGGCTTGGTGTGAAGGTTTAACCACGTTCAATGCTCTTGCAGCTCTCTCAAGTCCATGCCAGGCCTGGGCTCAGCAGCTGCTGGGAACCTCTGCCCATTTCCCAGCAGGGTTTTACAACGGCCCCTGTTGGGGAAGATGAAATAGGAAAGCCTTACAGATATGATTGCCTTGCAGGGGATGCTGAAAATATGGAAAGTAGAATCGAAATGGAGATGAAGACAAGGTTTGAGTTGAAGAGTAACTCAGAAACAATGGCAGAGCTGGCTGAAGGGAATCCTCCTTCTGGATAGAACAATGCCCTCTGCCCAGGCAGGGCCAAAGGGCAGAGCAAACCCTGCCTGCTATAAGCTCTACAACATTTACATGCAACCTATGAGAATCATCACATTACCATACGGGGTTATATTTTAAACCTTAAAAAAACTGCTTTTGGGAATCTCTACCAGGCAGGCAGGACTGCTCTGCAATCCCCTTCCTTTCCAGAGAGGTTTTTTTTGGAGCAGGCTGGGGCTTGCCAGGTACCACACACCCCCCAGTTCCCAAGGATTTCAGAGCAGCCTGCAGGGCTTGGCTCGTGGCACGTGAGGGAATGTTTCAGCATCCCTGGCACTCGGATTCACAGGCCCTGCAGAGCCAAAGCCGACTCCTCACACCTTTAATCAAACCAGACTCAGTCTGATTGGTGTTGCCCAATAAAATAATTTCTATCTGTGGTTGTTGACCTTGGAGAAATTCCAGTTTTGGTGCTGAAATACGTCTATGAGCCCTTTGTAAGGTGAGGATTCAGGGGAAATTCCAGTTCCTCAGGACTACAATGTATTTCTAATTATTTTATGATGTTTTCAGGATGGATTATTTAAGGGAAAAAGAAGAACTCCACAAAAAGAAGGGTTCTAATTGCTTGTGTATTTCTTTTCTTTCATTTAAAGAGTCAGACTCCTGCAGAGACAAAAGGCATGTCTAAAAAGCACAGATTTTGTGTGTGAGGCCCAGAAAAGTGACAATTTTTTGTAATTAGCCCTACTGCTATGATTTCTATATGGATTACAAAAGGCTGCAATATTTCCTGTTTCGTGGCAGCTGCATTGCATGTAAAAAATCACCATTTTACCAACAGTGATGCAGGACTGTCTTTCCATGAGCCGTTCTTCCTGCCAAAGGGCAGATCTGGAAATGAAAATGTGGAGATTGAATGGGGAAAAAAAAAGCAGTGTCTCATGGATAAGTTTCAAAAGCCTGCTTTTAATGGCTCTTGTAAGGAGCCACAGGGGTTAGAAAGTTTAAATCTCTGATCCCTCCATCACAACCTTTTGGACAGTACTGGATGTGCAGTCACTGCAGATGGGTTTCAAATGCTTGGGATGTTCTTGCTGCAGAAAAACCAGCAAGCTCCAATACAAAAAAATGAAAATGAAAATGAAAATGAAAATGAAAATGAAAATGAAAATGAAAATGAAAATGAAAATGAAAATGAAAATGAAAATGAAAATGAAAATGAAAATGAAAATGAAAAAAAATAAAATAAAATAAAATAAAATAAAATAAAATAAAATAAAATAA
>JAHLSL010000007.1:252624-265304 GCA_025920805.1 Petroica traversi | reverse complement strand
TATATTATATATTATATATTATATATTATATATTATATATTATATATTATATATATTTATATGTATAATTATGTATGATATGTGTATATCATATATATGTGTAATATATATGTATGTATAATATATATATGTATGTATAATATATATATGTATATATGGATATATTATATATATGTATATGTATAATATATATGTGTATAAATATATATATATATATATACACACTCCCAGTATGCACTGGAGGTCACTGCTCCCACTGCTCTATGCCCTCAGCAGACCCAAATCTCTGTTAATCCCATAAAAACTTTGGGATTTGGGATTTTTGAGGCTTTTGGGGCACAGGCACACACTTTATTTCTCCTTGGCTTTCCAGATGTAGGAGGGGGAATTCAAAGCTGAGTTACAGTGGATGTCATTGTCCCAGCTTGCTGGGTGTAAGAGGGGAATTTTTGCTCCCTGTGGTTGGTGTGGGCAACAATTAAGCCCAGTTGGATACAGAATAAGCCCTAAATTATATTTTTCTGAAGAGATTTCTCTTTTGCCACGTGCACAGCAAATGGTGAACCCTCACTTTCCTCCTTTGGAGAACCGAAACTGAAACAAAACCAACAGTAACCAAAACCAGCCCTGAGTGAAACACTGATTTTAATTTAAAAAAACAAAAACCTTACATTTTTAAATACCACCATTTATGCTGATTGATGTTTTATTTAAATTTATGCAACTTTGGGTTGTTGGAAGTGCAGTTCCCAAAGGACTTTGTGTCACAGAAATTGGGGACTCCCCATCCACACCCTCTGGACAGGGCTTGGAGCAACCTGGGACAGGGAAGGTGTCCCTGCCATGGCAGGGGTGGCACTGCCTGCATTTCAAGCTCCCTTCCCACCCAAAATATTTTATTTTTCTTTCCATCTCTCCCACCCTCACCCACAGCTGGAAAATCTACCCTCCTTAGCTCAGGCTTGCAGATGACATTTCCTGCTCTCACTTTGTGACTTGTTGCATTAAAAAAACCCCTCTTTTTTGTATTTTTTTTTTCCTTTAGAAACTGAAAAGATCCCTGTAATGCGTGGACAGTGGTTTATTGATGGGACTTGGCAACCTCTGGATGAGGAGGAAAGTAACTTGATAGAACAGGAGCACCTCAATCGCTTCAAAGGCCAGCAGCTGCAGGAGAGCTTTGATATGGAAATATCCAAACCTGTTGATGGGAAGGAGGGTAAGATTGTTTAGATCACTATAATATATTTTTTTGGACGTTTGGGGTCTGCTTTTCCTAAGGAAGAATGTGATCTCTGTTGGTTTTTCATGCTACAAAGTGGAGAGCATCAGTTTGCCCCTCGTGTTTTCAGTGTGGGGTTTCCTGCTGCAGCACGTTGGAGGAAAATGATATTCATGGAGAAACATCTTGTTCCCATCTTGTTCCAGATCTGTAAACTGTGCTTGAAATCTCGTTTCAAACTCAAATCTCTTGATGGGACAAGAGGCAAACTGGCTGATAGCTCCCTGGCCAGCATCCCTAATTCTGCCCTAAAGGGAGCAGGATCATTTTTTACAAATGACATTCCATTTTTCCATTTGCATTCAGGCTGGATTTATTCATTTTCAGCTGCAGTGAATCTTGGGCATTCATTCTGTTGAGGAAATTCCTTACATTTTAATGAGCAGGCTGAGGATGTTCAGGTTGTGTTGCTGGGAATGTGCATGGGACACTTTTGAGAACAGATTTCTGAAATTACTGGTCTTTTATTTAATATATATATAACTTATATAATAAAATAACTGTTATTTAATGAATTGATTGCTCAAAGCAGATATTGCACAGCAAAAATTCAGCATTTTTTACCTTTCACACTCTTGGCTGTCACTTGCTTGGACAAGCTACAATCCAGAGGGCCCTCAGGATATTTTAGTAGGGATTTGGTCGTGTTATTCTTCACAAAGAAACTTTATTTTTCAAGTGCAGCTTTGTACAAAACACACAGTGCAGGAATGGCTCTGTTTTGGCCATGAATTTTTAGGTGTGAACTGCACGACCATTCAGTTAAAACCTTGTTAATAAATTGGAAGCACAGCAATATTCAGGGTAATTCTGTAATTACTGCAAGGAAAACCAGAGTGTCACTTGTTGACTTAGGGAGGGTTATTTTTTCACCATTAAAGAGAGTTTCTAACTCTCTTTTAAAACTAGTGAGGGCTTATGAATAATTTTTTTTCTTCTTATTTATGCTACTTTAAAAGATCTTTTCATCTGGCCAAGGCTGCAGAAAAATATTCTGCTTCAACAGCTCTGTCAAAAAGGTGCAAGAAATGGTGAGACCCCTGAGCCACAACACTGTGCCTGTTCAAAAAAAAGCATTTTTACCTCTATTTCTGATTTATTGTCCCAGAGGCACAAAGCTCAGCATTGTGAGTGGCAGGGATTTATGTTTTTTACATGGAAAGCAAATATTTGAGGTTCCTGAGTGGCCTTTGTTGGTTTAATTTTGGAAGGAGGGAAGGATGGCTTCAGTGGAACTTGGATTCTGCTTAAGGAGTAAATAAGAGAGATCAGAGTTGGGGATTTTTTAGATAAAGTCTGGACTAAGGAGCAGAAATTTTCAGATTTGGTGTTGGGTGGATTGGGGAGAGTGATGAGAAAGGTATGACCACAGATATTTATGAAAACATGAAAGATCAGAGAAAGAAACTCCAAATTCAGGCACCAGTGCCTCTTCTAAAACCAAAGTTAAAAAAGAAAAAAAAGCAAAAACAAACAAAAGAAAAATAAAACAAACCCAAGCTATGTATGGCATCACTTCAAATGAAATTTATGTCAAGTCACTAGGAGGTTTCAACAGGTTTTTTGGTAGTTATAGGAAAATTGCAGGACAATTACAAAGTCAGTGTGTGAAAAGTGGTTTTGTCATTCAAATTTGGATCCACGATTCCCATCTGCAGTGGCACTGGGAGAAGCTCTGCATTATTGCTGGTGGAGTAAACATAATTAGCTGCATTCAGGTTATAAATTTCTTCAATGCTCCAATTTGTTGTAATTGCATCCTGTATGAAACAGATTTTGGGGCCATCAAGGTTTGCAGGTACCTGATATTTATGATCAGTGAAAGGTGAAATAAATCTGCAAAAATCCAGTGGGAAGCAAAGTGATGGTTCCCAGATAATTGTGAGGGATGAAAAACTCTGAATCCTCAGCAAAATTAATCCAAGCTGCTGTTAACAGTCCCTCTGTACTCAGAATTACTCCAGAGTGATTAAATTGATTAATTCTGCTCCTGGATTGCAGCGTGTTAACGAGGAAACAACCAAGCTCCACCCAGGGCTTTTGGATCTGATAGGAGGGATAAAAACCCATTATTAAATTTTTAATCCAAGCAAAGCTTCCTCTGAAAGTGCAAAAAATTATTCAGGAAAAGGGTCTTCAACCTGCAGCCTACAAATGACATGATGTCCATGCAGACTTGTGATTTTTGTGGGCATAACAAATTTTAAATGCAGAAGGGAACAGAAATCACAGGTGGCAGTGAATGATTCCCCAAGCTCTGTTTTCCATGGGAAATGGAAATCCCTGGAGATCCCTCCTTTGCTGAGCAGGCTGGGGTTGTATTTTGATTTTCATCCTTACAAAGTGTTTAATTTTATGATACCAGTGATTCCTCTTGGTGTCTGATCCCCTTCAGGGCATCAGATAAATTATTTTTATAATGGCAGGGTGCAGAAATGGGGCATTTCATGGCCAAAAGGAGCTTGGCCAGCAGGTCAAGGGAGGGAATTGTCTCCTTTTGCTGTGGTGAGACCCCTCTGGAATTGGGAATGTTCACCTGGAGAAGAAAAGGCTCCAGGGAGAGCTCAGAGCCCCTTGCAGGGCCTGAAGAGGCTCCAGGAGAGCTGGAGAGGGACATTTATTTAGCAGTGAATAAGCTTAAAATTTACAGAATTACGAAATTTACAGAAGATTTAGAAACTGCCTTTTCTTCATACTTGGGCAGACAGTGAGATCAGGATCTATCTGAATTTGCCCATCAAAGGAGGAGAATTATCCAGAGATTTCTGTCACATCCAGGCTCTTGAGATAAAATAAGTCCAGTTAAGTTCCTCTCATCCATTTCTCCATGACCTTTTCCAGGTATATTCATTTAATGATAACAAAATGAAGCTGAAAGCTTTATTTATGTGATAGGAACAGACAGAATTCTTTGTATTTGCACAGAAAGATGCTCAAAATTCAGCTGCAAAGCACCCAAGCAACCTGACTCAAACCTGAAATTGGATCTGACTTTAAAGTTGATCCTGATCTGTGGAGAGGATTGGAACAGATGAACCCCAGCAGTCAGTCCCTCAGCCAGAAATTATTCTGTGATCAAATCTGTGATTCCATGATAGAAATAGAGAAAAAAAGAAATCCTGTCAGTCAGAGTGAGAATTGATATTTCTGTGCATTGATTTGGAGACAGCAGAACTTCATTGGGTTTTTTCCTTAGGGAATTTCAATGTGTGGTTAAGGCCACAAAACCTCTAAAAATTGCATTTGGAAGGGCTGATTTTTTCTTGCCTTAGCTTTCAGAGAGTATTTTCTCTCTGTCTGAAAAGTTCACATAGATTTTTGCCACAGCCAAGTTAACTTTTAGATGGGAAAATGGAATTGGAGATTTGTGCAGATCAGGAGGGACCTGTGGGGATGCTCAAGTCCAACCTCCCTGCTCAGAGCCCCAGAGCTGATGAGAGCAGCTTGCTCAGGATGTTCTCTGGGGGATTTTCAGTATCTCCACAACATTTCCAGTGTTTTACCACCCTCACCACGAAAAGCAATTTTTTGTTCTACTTTTCTTGAGTTTCTGTGTTTGTTCTTCCTGGGGCTGCGTTCCCACAGACAGTAAAATATTGGAAATTATTCTGTGGGATCTTAAATATGCCTGATTTTCCTCCACTTCAGAGAAGTGATGTGCACCAAGAAATAAACTCCATTTTCTGAGGCATCTGCTGACAGAGCAGTTGGGATGGCTGTGGCAGGTGACACAATGTGGAATGTCACTTTATTGCACTTTATCCCACCAGATAACCTTTAGATGGGAAAATGGAATTGGAATTGGAGATTTGTGCAGGTCAGGAGGGACCTCTGGGGATGCTCAAGTCCAACCTCCCTGCTCAGAGCCCCAGAGCTGATGAGAGCAGCTTGCTCAGGATGTTCTCTGGGGGATTTTCAGTATCTCCACAATATTTCCAGTGTTTTACCACCCTCACCACGAAAAGCCATTTTTTGTTCTACTTTTCTTGAATTTCTGTGTTTGTTCTTCCTGGAGGGTGCGTTCCCACAGACAGTAAAATACTGGAAATTATTCTGTGGGCTCTTAAATGTGCCTAATTTTCCTCCCCTCCAGAGAAGTGATGTGCACCAAGAAATAAACTCCATTTTCTGAGGCATCTGCTGACAGAGCTGTTGGGATTGCTGTGGCAGGTGACACAATGTGGAATGTCACTTTATTGGAGCAGGGAGTGCCCCTGGGGCCTTGCAGAACAGGACAATAGGAGGAAGTTTTGTCCAATCTTAACTTTTAACCAAAAAAAAACCAAAACAGAGCTGTGCTTAAAATTGAGGTTTTTAGTGTAGGTTTAGGAAGGGTCCGTGTGTTCCACCCTGTGCCAAGGAGGGGGTGATGATTTAGGGTGTGTGACAGTCCCAGCTGTCCCTTAGTGGTGATGCCATTACTGGTTTTGAAGAGTGAAGAAATGGAGTTTGGCTAAATTGAAACACAAAAATATTGAATTTGGGACCTGACACTCCTGCTACAAAATCTGTTTTTTTAAAGTATATACATTTTAGTTCTTTATAAACAATGTGACTTTTTTTTTCCTAAAAAATGGTGATACTAATGAAAAAAAAAAATGACACCCCTTTTAAAAATTTTACTTTGAAGCTCAGTGTTTTTACTTTTAGTTCTCTACTACCTCCCTCCCTTCTCCCTCCCTTCTTTGTTCAAATGGAGAGGATATAAGGAGAAATCAGATGCTGCATGTCTTAAACGAAAGCATTCCCAAGGTACAGTAATTGGAGATTTCTTTTTTTTTTTCTTTTTTTGTAGTGCTCCTGGCTTAGGAAGCTTTAAATTCTAGTTTGCATGTCTCAGTTAAATGTTAGATTTACATGCTTCTATTTTTTGAGCTGTATCTGTGCCATTTCTTTCCAAGGGGAAAGGAAGAAACATCCTAAACCTTAGAGGGAAAATAGAAGTGTTGTGAGTCCTAGAGAGAAGTAGATGCTCACAGTGTCATGCAATAATTCTTATTGTAATTGTTTGTGACTGATGAAAACTGTAAACATTTGTTTCTTGCACTCTTTGTGTGTGGTTTTTCAATAAAATAAAAGTGACTTTTTTTTTTTTTAGAATTGCAGCAGGCCTGGTCTGAGATAAGTTCTGCCAGAGAAGGAGCGGGCGGTTTCTGCCAGATAATGTTTTGTTTGCTGCTTTCTTTTGGATAACAACCTTTCATTTTGTGTTATAATTCATTTTTGCTGCAGCTCTGGGGGGGAAGTGAGTCCCTGGAATTGGCTGTACAAGGGGAGGCTGTAAGGAAAATACCTAAAGGCTGCTGAGCTGCAGAAAACAGCCCTGACCTTTGCAGCAGCTCCTGTCGTGCACATTTATTTCAGAAAGTGGGGGCAGATCTTACAGGAGCCATGAATGATTGCAGGAGGCTCCCAAATTTCTTTTCACAGGGCTCTGTTTGCCACCAGTAAAGGCAGGAGTGATTAAATTTTCACTGGCTGCTGGGCTTCTAAAACCTTCAATTTGAAATGTAAATGCCCATGGTAGGGTTTAGAGTTCCCTTGTATTCTTGTAGCTCCTGGGGATGTTGTGAACAATGAGGATTTATTTTGACATGGATAAATGTTTGCCTTTTGACTTCCTTCAATTATTTTTTTTATATGATTGGGTCCAAATGGAAAATGCCTGAAATCAAAATGTTTTGCAGTAAACTTTTTCCTGCCTCTACTCACACAAGGAGCCCAAGTTTGTTAAAGGTGAATCAGTGGGATTTGAGCAATAAGAAAGGACTTCTGCCTTTCCTTTTGTAAATTGAAATTTTGAAATGACATCGTGCATTTTCTTTCCCTCCAGTCTTGTTCAGTTGTGGTAATGAATGTGCTCAAATTAAAACAAAAATTGAAATTAGGTGGTTATGTAACAAATGGTGACACTGATGAATTGAGAGGTGCTGAAGTGCAATGTAAAAATGACAGGAAAGTGAGACATTTTTAATGAAGAGCAATGGCCTTTTTAATGGCTTTTTTTTATAAGTAAGAAAAGGTTTTTAAATCTACAGATTTCTGTACCAGAACCTGAGAGTTTCAGAAGGAACAACAGCAGCCAAATGATGCTGTCAGCTCCCTGTACCATGTGCCAGGCTTTTGTGTGGCACCTGCTGCTTGTGAGACAGATTCATTTAAAAATCCTTGGGATAAAAAGAAATGAAAAAGAAGAAAGCAGGAGAGGTTTTGAGACAATCTGTATCCCTCCTCTGGGCTTCATCCTGACTGGAATGACAGTGCCTTTGTCACTGGAGGCAGAGCCAGCCCTGAGCACTTCAAAGATGCTTTTCCCTGGATTGATGGTGACTTGAGCACCTCAGACTCTGGGGAGAACAGATCCACCCCGTGCTTTGGTCTTGGCACTTGGATGAAAGCATCGAGTAGAAAAGCAGGTATTTAGCTAAAAAAAAAAGGTGTTTAAGAGTGAGCAGTTGGCCCCAGGAGGGGCTCAGCTCCTCCAGCTGGGAGGATTTTTCCATGTGCACATCCCTGGCTGCATAAACACAGTGCAGGTTTCTGCTCCTCAGTTGTTCTCCATTTCTTTGGCTCAAGATGAGTCAAAAGCCTTATTGAGGTCAGGGTTCTGCAAGGCTTTAGGAATAGCTGTTCTGTATTTTATGGTTCCTTTTTCATATTTCAGCCTTTTAGGAGGATTTTTTTCCCCTCGGTGTTCATCTGTCTTGGTGAAACTGCAGGTTTGTGTGGTAGCAACCATTGATTTCTTCAGCTGAAAGAAATCCTTTCTTGATCCCATCTTCCTTCCCCAGCAGGGCTGAGCTTTTTGTGTGCTCACACTGGAGGTGTCTCTCTTGGTCTGTATTCCTGAAAAATGTTTCATTTCTGAGTTCTGGCTGAAATAGAACCCAAAATTTGGCCTCATCTCCAAGGACTTGGCCTTCAATGCCAAACTGAAATCCTAGAAAGGCTTGGGCTGGAAGAGACTTTAATTCCATCCCATTCCACCTCCTGCCATGGGCAGGGTCACCTCCCACTGTCCCAGGCTGCTCCAAGCCCTGTCCAGCCTGGCCTGGGACACTGCCAGGGATCCAGGGGCAGCCACAGCAAATCTGGGAATTCCATCCCAGCTCTCCCCACCCTCCCAGCCAAGAATTCCTTCCCAATATCCAACTTCCCTCTCCCCTTTTCCAGTTTAAAGCCATTCCCTGTGTCCTGTCCCTCCATCCCTTGTCCCCAGTCCCTCTCCAGCTCTCCTGGAGCCCCTTTAGGTCCTGGAAGGGGCTCTGAGCTCTCCCTGGAGCTTCTCCTCTCCTCTCCTCCCCAGCTCTCTACTGCTCCCATTTCTTTGGGTGCAGCCCGGGGCACATTTGGGCAGCTGACACACATGGCTGGGTCATGTTGATCTTCTCATCCACCAGCACCCCAAAATCCTCCTCCTTGGGGCTTTTCTCCTTCCATTCTCCCCTCAACCCTAATTTGTCCTTGGGATTGTCCTGATTTAGGTGCAGGACCTCCCCCTTGGCCCTGCTGAACTTCACTGGAAGAACTTTGGTGCTTCCACATCTTGTAGTTGCTGTTGATGTTCCTTCAGTGTCCATGTTCAGGAAGAGCAGCGTAAAAGTGAGGAATTTGTTCTTCCCAACTGGGAATGATTTAATGCAGGGTAGGGAAAAGCTGCTTGTTCCTGTGTATTCTTTCCAAGAGAAAGGCTGGACTTGATTCCAGAAGGAATTTGAGGATCACTCCTCCCCAAACTGCTGTTTTTCCAGTGAATAAGAGATTCAACCACATCTCTTCCTCTTCTTTTTTTGGACATTGAACACGACACCCTCCAAAGGCATCAAACTTTTATCCTTCCTCTGCCAACTTCCCCAGGATCACCCTCTGAGGGAGATTTTGCAGAATGCAGATGGAAAAATTCTTGAGGACCTCCTGGGCAGACCATTTCTGCTCTTCCAAGCCAGGCTGATTTCCTTTCCTCTTCTTGCTCCATCAGTGTAAAACAACGATGTCATTCCAGTTATTTTGGTGAATCAGTTGTTTACCACAGCACCAGGGCTAATCCCCTCCTAATCCCCTTGTTCCTTACAGATTTCGTTTAGTTTTCCATCAGTCTGTGTCGAGCCTTTCTACTTTGGCAAAGAAACAAAAATTGCTGCAGGAGAGAGGTCACAGCATCTGGCTGAGCGTGGCTGCTTTGTGCTGTGGCAGAGTTAAAATTGGGAATTCTGATGGCTCAGGCTTTCTCAGAGCAGTTTCAGAAGAGCATAAAAAATTCATTCGGGTGATTCAAGTAGGAGACAGGCAAAAAACAGCCCCTCTGGGTGTTTTCCATGGCTTTGGACTCTTCAGCAAGGGCAGTGACAGTTAAATCACCATTTCTTTGGTCCCAGGGCTATTGCTGTTGTCAGCTCTCCAAACCCTGTGCAGCCCAAGACCTCAGCAGTGAATTTTGGTGAAATCCAAATGACTGTAAATCAGCCTGGCTCCTGCCAGCTCCAAGCCTAAGATGATTTTGCTTTGCATCACAACGTGCCTGTTGTTTAATCCTGACAGTCAGGCTGTGTGTCATGAGGTCGGGCCCTGAGCTCCATCGGTTCCAAATCTGGGAAGCACAATCAGCGCTCAGAAAAACAAACAACAAAAAAAAAAAGCCCCCAACCACTGGAGCTCTTTTGAAAGAGCTGAATTCTGTTCTGTGCCAGAAACTGCTCATTCAGAGCCTCATTGAGCTGCGTTTTGCAGCTCTGAGATCTTTCTGAAAGGGAAGAAATGCAACGGAGCCTTCTAGCAAGGGAGCCTTGGAGCCTCTGCGTTGGAGCAGAGCAGCTCTCATGGGAGAGAGGGCTGGAATTCCACTTTTTTTAGTGATGGAAATACCTGGGGCAGCCACCTGATCATCACACCCACCTCTGGTACTTCAGGAGCCATTCCCCTGCCCACTCCAAGGGAATAATTTGGATACTTCCCACCCCAAAATGAGGGTGGGATGTGAAACATCCTCACAGGTGCTCTCCAAACCGCAGGGAAAATTCCTCAAGGTAAGAAATAACACAAATTTAGGCATCGTGGAGCTCTAGATTTTAACCTGTGTGTAAATCACCCTTCTTTTTCTCTCTCTGTGTGTAAAGAGGCTTTTTTTTTTCCCCCTTTTCCCCACCTAAATTCAATGTTTTTCCTTTTTGCTGCAGCTATTCACAGTCTGAAGCTGAGCCGCAACCACGTGGACTGGCACAGCGTGGATGAGGTTTATCTGTACAGTGATGCCACAACATCCAAAATTGCAAGGACTGTTACCCAAAAGCTGGGTTTTTCCAAAGGTAACCTCTCCCAGAGTTTTTAAAAAATATCATTAAAAAAAAAAAATTTAAGTTTGTTACTTAATGCTATGAAATTCTGAGTTTTAATGTCACTGGCCCACTTTGGCCGTTGCATTTTTTACTTTATATGAATATTTAGAGTTGTGTATATAGTTGTGAGTAGATGTGAATATTTTAAAATTTTATTCTAATGATGGTACATATTTGGTTTATTAGATTTTCATTTTATTCCGTGTTTTGGTGGAAATCATTGCAAATTTTGGTGCTGCATTTTGGGTGCAGCAGGTAGCACTGCATAACAAATATCTGAAAATATTACAGAGAGTGGCAGAGTCCAGAAGCTACTGTAAAATTAGAATTATTACTGTAATAATGTAAATATTGTTACTGTAATAATATGAATATTATTACTGTAATAATATAAATACTACAGTTCCTTTTGCAACCTGAATTTTACTGCTGGGTACTTACATACTGTGATGCAGTCCTTAAATTCATGACCATAATTTCTCTCTCCCCTACCTTTATTCAGCCTTTTTTGCTGTTCATGAAACAGAAGTAGGAGCTGACAGGAAAGGGCATTTGGACAGAAATTATTTCCAGTAGGAATTCAGCCTCTTTTAAGCTCAAAACTCCCAGTCAGAAAGGCAGCAAAGCTGAGATGGTGGTAAGAGAGGGTGGTGTCTCTCAAGGAAAAAGCAGATTATTGCCAACCTAGAAAATGGGAATTTTTCCTGTGTAGGACACCAAAACAAGAACCTACACCTGTTTTTTTTTTCCTTGAAGAGAAAAGGTCAGGTCATAGCTCTGACATTAAACTCCATCCCTCTGACCTGTAATTAATGCCCTCTTATCCCCCTGGGCTTCTGGGTGGATACTAAATTCATGTTTCCTAAAAAAATAATATAATTCAGTGCTTCAGCTGCAGAAGAAATTAAGTAATTTGTCCAGAACACCATTGGGATAATGTGTAATAAATAATAAGATTTTTGCTAAATGATTTGTGGGGGAGAAATATCAACTAGAAATTCACTTGGTAAACAAAACCTGTCTTGGGTTAAAAATGCTCTTTATGGATTTGGGGTGTTTTCCTCCTCTTTAAAACCCAAATTGGAGTTTTTGAGGCAGCTCTGGTGCCTGGTGTGGTCCCCTGAGTGTCACTAGAGGGGGGATGGAGGCACATTGTGCCCGTGGCTTTGGCAGCCCAGCAGAAAATGCCCACTTTTACCCTGGGAAAGTGATTTTTAGTCTGGTCACTGAGCTGGAGAACGAGGGGGGGAAATGTGGGGTTGGATCAGCTCAAAATAAATAAAGTTTTCCCCATCAAAGTGATAAATCTTAAAGGTTTTCAACCAGCTCTCTTAATTTGGGTGGATAAAGTGACAACATTCAATCACCTCTGGCCAGGGCAATTCCCATGTTCCTTCCTTGCTGTGGGAATGAGGTGGAGACAGAAGGAATTTCAGTGATAGAGACACCCAGGAGAAGGGTTTTGTGTTGGAAAACTGGGTGCACATTTACACAGCTGCTTTCTGAAGAGGAGATCTTCAAAACTGACCTGAAATTAATTCTCTTTGCAGTGGGAATGGGTGCTCCAGTCTCTCAGGGGTTTTAAAAATGCCTGCATTTATAAAAAAATAGAGTAGAGTAGAATAGAATAGAATAGAATAGATATATAATATAATTTAATATATTCATAACATAATATATTATAACAATATAATATATTTATAATATAATATATTTCGATATGATATGATGTAATATAATGTAATATAATATAATTATAATATAATATATTTATAATATAATTTAATATATTTATAACATAATATATTGTAACATAATGTACTATATTTATAATATAATATATTTATTATATAATATGATATGATATAATGTAATATAATGTAATATAATATGATTATAATATAACATATTTATAATATAATTTAATATATTTATAGCATAATATATTATAACAGTATTATATATTTATAATATAATATATTTTAGTATATATGATGTAATATAATGTAATATAATTACAATATGATATATTTATAATAGAATTTAATATATTTATAACATAATAT
>JAHLSL010000007.1:241911-252614 GCA_025920805.1 Petroica traversi | reverse complement strand
TATAATAGAATTTAATATATTTATAACATAATATATTATAACATAATCCATTCTAACATAATATACTATATTTATAATATAATATTTTTATTAAATGATATTATATAGTATAATATAATATAATGTAATATAATACAATATAATATATAAAACACCCCTGCTAATCCTTTAATTTTTATGATTCTGGATTGTATCATCTGATATTCAGTGTGTCGGCCTGGGAAGGGCCAGGCTGCTGTCAGTGCCCACTTGGCAGCAGGTCACTGATGGGGTGATGTTCTCCCTGCAGCTTCCAGCAGTGGCACAAGGCTGCACAGAGGTTATGTAGAAGAAGCCACGTTGGAGGACAAGCCACCCCAGACCAGTCACATCGTGTTTGTCGTGCATGGCATTGGGCAGAAAATGGACCAAGGGAGGATCATCAAAAACACAGCCATGTGAGTGCTTTGGAGTGCTTGGAGCAGCCTCAGGGTCAGGCTGCTGTGACAGCACAACTTTTGGTTTGGGCTGAACCTCTCCTTGTTTCCTTCTCCTCCTCCTGAATAATTAATCTTTGTGGTGTGGGTGCACTGTTTTTTGTTAATTGGGATGTGTGGACTTAGGTAGAGCTGTGAGCAAGAGCAAAGTTTATTCTGATTTTATCACCAGCACTTGGGAGTTTTAGAGAGGACACAGCCTCAAGTTGCACCAGGAGAGGTTCAAGGTGGGCAGCAGCAGGGATTTCTCCATGGAAAGGGTTGTTAAGCATTGGAAAGAGCTGCCCACAGAGGTTTGGTGTCCCCATCCCTGGAGGTGACCAAGGATTGGGGACAGCTTGGACTCATTGACCTTGGAGGTCTTTTCCAGCCTAAAAAATTCTGTGTAAAATTCTGGGTTGTACCAGGGGAGGTTCAGGGTGGCATCAGCAGGGATTTCTCCATGGAAAGGGTTGTTAACCATTGGAAAGAGCTGCTCACAGAGGTTTGGTGTCCCAATTCCTGGAGGTGACCAAGGATGTGGCACGGGATGTGCCCTGGGTTGGGGACAAGGTGAGGATTGACCTTAGAGATCTTTTCCAGCCTAAAAGATTCTGTGTGAAATTCTGGCTCCTGTGAGTTGTGACTTTGCTGAGCAGGGAGAGGTTTTTCATTTGGGCCAAATCAAGGGGAATGTTGTTTTTTGAGTGACACTGGGTGAATTAAGTGCGTTAGAAATAGGAAATGAGTACCTGAGCAGGACATTTTTGATGAAGTTGCATGGAAAATTTAACCTCAGAGTGGAATCTGTCACATTGGTTGTTGGGACAGTGGGCAAGCAAATTGCATCCTGTAATACAGGAGGGATTGGGGGATGCAGGAATGTTGTCATCCCTAACAGGACAGGAGTCTGAGTGAATGAAGCTGTTGCTGCTCGTGCTGAAAAGCAAAATGTGACCAAAAGGCTGTGAAATCTCTTCTCTGAATGTCTTTTGTGAAGGGTGGTTTGCAAATGGTGGTTGGGAATGATGTTTCCCAGAGCTCTGGCTGCTCCATCCCTTATTTGGAGGGTTCAGGGCCGTGAGTGGCATCCTCAGCTCGAACTTCATGATCTGTAATCCTTTCCAGCCCAAAGCAATCTGTGATTTTATGGTTTTGAGATCTTAGAAAAATCCTGAAGTGCTGATGACAGCTGTGTGGGGGACACGGTGGCATTGAGGAACCCCTCATTAGCTGAAAGGAGGTTAAAAAAGTGTTAATTACAGATGTGGATGGTCCCAAACAGCTCCACCTTCCATCAGAGCTGACAGAAACACGGACACAGCCAGTGGCTCCTGTGAGGAGAGCTGGGATTGTGGGGATTTGGGACCTTTGTCACCTCCCTTGGCTCCAGTGCCACTCTAGGTCAGTGCTGAGTGCTCTGTGCCATCGTGTCATCAGCCCCTTGTGTCCCCACAGCTCTTGGGGCCACTCCAGGGCCCTCTGGGCTGCCAGGATAAACATTTTGATGTCATTTGTGTGTCATTTGTCACCTCAAAGCTCCCCACTCCCCTTCCCCTGGCACCTCAGGGCTCTTTTATTCACGTTGTTTCAGAGCCAGCATTCCAAAGCAGAGAGAAAAAGGATCCACAGCCCCTGGATCAAAGTTGTCTCTAAAGTAAATGTAAAAACTTTCATTTTAGTGGGATGGAATTACCCTGGAAAGGCAGATCTCCTCAAGAAGCTGCTGTTTTAACAGTGGCCAGAAATAAAATTGGAATCATTAATTTTTTTTTATTTTTGCTTTATCTTTCTTCCTCTTCCATTTTCCACAGATACAGGGGTTATGTGGGTGGATTAACTTCAGCTCAGGTCACAGTGCAGAGATGTTCACTCCATAATTCCTGTTCTAATTGGCAGCCCAGCACATGAAATATTTCCTCAAAAAGGGACACAGGACTTTGTGTGCTCCAGTAAATCTCACCCATATCCTCAAGAAATACCAGACAGCATTGCATAGCCTTTTTAAAATGCTAATTATTGGCAGAAACTGTGCATTCTGTACAAAATTTGCAAATTAAAGCATCAATTTAAATTGAAGTATCTCTTTTTTTTTTTTTTTTTTAATAACTTAAAACTTATCAGTGAGGAGCATCCCATATGTTCCAGGGGGGGATTTCAGAGGGAATGTCTGCCAAGCTCTCACAAGCAGTGCTGGCACTTTCTGTTAGCACCTTCATCCATGAAATTTCTGTGGGCTTTGGTTTTTGAGGGGCTTTTTTACACGATTTCCCATCAGGGAGACAGCAGTACCTTTTGAAAAAAAAATGAATAAGGAAAAGTGGTTTTTGACTGTTCACACTTTAAAGTAGAAATTAAGGAGAGAAGATGGCAGGGAGGGGGTTTTTGCCTTTTAAATGCACATTTTTTAGTAGGAAACCTGTGGCTGGACCCCACCAGGGCTCATTTGACACCTTCTGTCCTCAGGTTCCCACCCTGAGAAGAAGCTGGTGCAGCTCACATGATGCTGCTGCATCATTAGGCAGCTCCTGCTGCTTTCAGAGGTGCAAACAGAGCCCTCACCCAGGGAAATTCCAAATTACCCGTGCTAATTTCATTAAGGACTGGAGCTCAATCTCCTCATTAGCTGGGATGCTGTGGTTGCAGGGTGTCCTGTGAGTAGGTAAAATGGAAAAGCTGCATTTTGTGGGTGCTCAGATGAGCAGCCCCGTGCTGGATGTGCCATAATTTTGTTTCTTCTCTGTGTAGTTAAACACATTTATTATCTAAATGTAGCAGGGCAGCTGGTGCAACAAGCTGCTGCTGTCAGCACTGACATTCACAGGAGCCTGCCTGGGAAGTGACAGTCTCTCCTCCAGGCTGGAACAGGGATTCAGCTGCCCAGAGTGAGCACAATAATGTTCTGAGCTCTGTTGGGATTGTTGTTTAAGGGAGAAGGCTTAGTAATCTGCATTTCTGCCTATATAAAATCTGTATTTCTGTATAAAGTCTGTTTGCAGTCTGTATTTCTGCCTATATAAAGTCCATATTTCTGTATAAAGTCTGTGTGTAGTCCATATTTCTGCCTAATATAAAGCTATTTATTATGGCAGAATGTGCTTAATTGGAGGGGTTTTATTTGCCAGAACTCTGGAATTCTTTGGTTTGTGCTAAGGCAGAAACCTTGAACATAAATCTCTTTGGGATGTCGTTTTACTGCACACACTCACAATTTGTTGTTTGGGATGTGTGTTTCTCATGGAAGGTGATGAATTTGTGGGTGAGTGGGAGGGAGAGATTTTGTTATATCGAGTATAATTTACAATCATGGAGTGGTTTGGGTTGGAAAGGACCTTAAAACTCACTCATTCCATGGCAGGGACACCTCCCACTGTCCCAGGCTGCTCCAAGCCCTGTCCAGCCTGGCCTTGGGCACTGCCAGGGGTGGGGCAGCCACAGCAAATCTGGGAATTCCATTCCAGCCCCTCCCCACCCTCCCAGCCAGGAATTCCTTCCCAAAATCCAACCTGAATCTCCCCATTTCCAGTTTAAAGCCATTCTCTGTGTCCTGTCCCTCCATCCAAAATCCCTCTCCAGCTCTCCTGAGGTTTCCCTCCAATGCCACAATTTGGTCACCCCAGAGCCTCCTCCAGGCTGAACTTTCCTCTCCATCCCCCTGCTCACCTTGGAGGCCTCCCCTGGACATCCAGGAATGACATTATCCATGTTTGCAGCCTCCTTTTCAAAGCTCCTGCTGTTTTACCTGACACAGGTAAAGGTCAGACCTCCCACCTGCCTTAGGCAGGGCTCAGACCTTTAGGCTGGACTAAATTCCATCAGCTCCTGTGCTTGGGGTGGCTCTCCTGTGGTTTTCCATAACAGCTGCAGAGTTGTGTCACTTCTGGGCTGCTCCCAGCCTAAAGCTGGGCTCTGCCTCTGGCTCAGTCTCCTGTTTGGGTTCCAAAATCACTTTTGTGCTGCTGCTCAGAGCCCGAGAATTGCTGCCTGCACAAGCACAGCATCTTGGCCTAATCACCAATTACATTTTTATTGCAAGTCTCATTAGAAAGCATTTTAATTGTGGATTATCATTAGGATAATTACTTTGGAATGGCTACTTTGGTTCTTTTCCATTGATATGCAAGCCCGGGCAGAGCTTCTCAGAAGCCTCTCAGTGCATTAATATGTGCTGCTGGAATCAAAAATGAAGATTTTTTCTGTATTTTTTCTATAAAATCTTTTCTATAATTTTAGCTCTTCAGGTATTTGGTAGCTTTATGTTCCATTCAAATGCTTTCATTGCATTAAATACACATTAGATGCTTGTTTTTCATCCTTTGGTGCAGGTATTAATTCCAGATTAAGCACCCAGCTTAAATATTGGCCCACAGGTTTCAACTTGAGCTTGTCTTGCAACACAAGTTCAGGCCAAGAGGCAAAAGGTGACAGTTGGGGCATGAAATGCTTTTGTCACAGCTTGTTTTGTGTGAATTTATTATCTACCACAGGGCTGAGTGTTGGACAGGAGCTGTAGGAGCCTGGTCAGGGTTTGGGTGTATCCCCAGGGCTGTTCCCATTCCCAGCCTCCCCTCATCCCTTATTTCTGCCCTTTTTCTGCCCACACCATCACAACTAAACTGGATCCCTCCAGTTGGTCTAAAAATGTGGGATTCCATCTGGAATAAGAGCGTGAGAGCTGTGGAGTGGGGAGAGAGGGGCCAGGGAGTGCCTGCAGTGCTCTGATCCAGCATCTCCCTTCCTGCAAACCTTCCAGCCTTTGGAAAGCAGGGCTGGAAGAGATCCTGGAGCAGCTGGATCTCCCAGGGTTATCCCAGATCCTGTGATCAACCAGCAAAGCAGCTTCAGTTCCTCTGCTGGTGCAAAATCCTGCAACTCCTCAAAAAAGGCTGAAGTGCAGATCCTGATCGTGCTTCCTTTGTTTGCATCCTGAATTTCCCATCTCTCTCTGAAGTGGGAAAAATCAGTGAGTGTCACAAAACAGCAATTTCAGAGCAGTTTCTGAGCAGCAGGGGCAGGAGATGACTCTGTGTCTCACAGTTTGCTCTTTGCCATCCACCCTGAGCAAGGCTGGAGCTGCCATTTCTGAGCTCAGCTTTGGGCAGCTCCCCTTTCCTCTGCCTGCAGTGAAATATGCACTTTTAAAATTAAAACTTGACCTAAAGTATAGCCCAAATCAGTTAAAGATAGGTGTAGCAAGCAAACCTCACCAGGGTTAATTAAAGAATTAATGCTTAACCAAAGTAATTGAATTAGAATTAAGTTTTAGGGTATTGGTGATTAGTTGCCTGTCATTTTATATTTGTTTAGCTGTACTTAAAATGAGAAACTGTGAGTGCTGACCATTTGAAGACTCATTTGACTGGTGGACATGGGAGTTTCCCAAAAACAATTTGTATTGTCAGAAACCAGAGAGGTAGAAATGTCAAAGGGAGGAAGATGAGTCTTAATTCATCATTCACACTCTCACCTCAAATTATGTGACCACCCACTCAATTTAAAGAGCAAACCACACATGCTTAATAACTAATCAGCTAATTATCATACAAAACAGGGAATGGGAGGTATTAATGTGATTAATATGTGTTTGTATTTTGAATATTCAAACCCTTCACAAATAAATAGGCCTTGTATTGCTTTGTGGGTTGCTGTGCACATTAGGGAGCTGTCCCACACAGCAGCTGAAATCCACATTCACTTTCTAACAGCTCTGTTAGAGACTCTTTGTCCATCTCTAATTGGGTATTGATATTAGATCAATATCCAAATTTTGGTAAATCAGCAGCAGATCTCCACTTTTATTACTCATGGCGTCTCTCACTTCAGCTTAGCAAATTTAGCCCTGGGTTTCCTCAATAACTCAAGGTATTGTTTCCTCAAAGAGGCAGCGAGTGCTGGCTTTGATTTGAGGGGGCTCTGGGGGGTGGGAGCAGCTGGGGAAGGATTTAGAACAGCACCCTCCAGTTCTGTGACCAAAATCCAGGAGAGGCTTTGCAGGGAATGGTGAGAGCTGAGGTGTCCAGAGGAGGCATCAGGGCTGGTGAGGGGCTTGGGACACAAATCCTGTGAGGAACATCTGAGGGAGCTGGGGTTGTTTAACCTGGAGAAAAGGAGGCTCAGAGGTGACCTTCTCACTCCCTACAACTTCTTGAATGTTGGTTGTAGGGAGGTGGGGTTGGTCTCTTTTTCCAGGCAACAACTGGCAGAACAACAGGACACAGCCTTAAGTTGCACCAAGGAAAATATAGGTTGGATATTAGGAAGTTTTTTACAGAAAGAGTGGTAAAATGTTGGAATGGTCTGCCTGGGGAGGTGGTGGAATCACCATCCCTGGAAGTGTTTAAAAAGAGATTGGATGTGGCACCCAGTGCCAGGGTTTGGTTTAGTTGAGGTGCTGGGACAGAGGTTGGACTCGATGATCTTGAAGGTCTCTTCCAACCTGGTGATTCTGGGATTCTGTGTGGGGGGTTTTTTTTTTTTTCTGGGAACATCCCATTGCCCTGTTTTTCTGATGGGATAAAGGGTTATGGCTTTAAACTGACACAAAAGGCAGGTTTAGAGAAAATATTGGGAAGAAATTCCTCACTGTGAGGATGGAGATGTCCTGAAACTGAGGAAAAACTTGCCCAGGTGGCTGCCCCATCCCTGGAATATCCAAGGCCAGGCTGGACAGGGTTTGGAGCAAACTGGGACAGTGGGAGGTGTCCCTGCCCATGGCAGAGGTGGAACAAAGTGTTTTTTCAGGCCCCCTTCCAACTCAAACCATTCTGGAATTCTGTAATTTTATGAAATTAAGATTTCAGAGTAAGAAGCTGGCACATTTAAGGCTTAAATTAAATACCACTTCCTATTTCTCTCTCATGAATCATCTGACTGAAGAGAGCCTGTGAAGATAACTTGAAATTAAAATGAGTAGTTCCTTCAAGATTTCAGGCATTTTGCTCTCTTACCATCATTCTGCAAAATTTGGGAAGTAGCTGAAGCTACTCCCTGTTTTTAATGGAGGATTTGTAAATCCTACACAAGGGTAAAACTGCTAGCATGAGATTAAAAAAAAACCCACAGCAATAATTCTAAATATGTTAATGTAACTCTGGAATGTACTCACTTAGGCAAGGATGTGAAAATATAGGTTTGTTATTTATTATTTTAATCACAGAAAGGCAGCCAGGCACATTTATTCACAGGGAATCTCACAGTACCTCTTTTCAGGCCATTACTTCTTGCATGGAAAATAGCAATATGTCAGAATTTCTAAGGTGTGCTTTGCATCTGTGCATGAGTGGTTTTTCTTTTATAGAAAAATCATAAATTGTAGTTGTTTCCTTGTGTTTCAGTGCAGAGATTTAAGTAATTCTTGCTCTGGGGTCTGTATTTCAATGTGCATTTGTATCAGGTGAATTCTCTGCCTGTTTAGGTGAGGATTTATCACTTCAGTTGGTGTTAATTTAACAAGGGAGTAGAGGGATTTGTCATCAATTTAAAGAAGAAATTTATTTCTAAGAGGCAGAAGAAGGAAAATTAATAATAAACCCATTTTTATGGCAGAACAGGTAGACAGGAGTGTGTGCTGGGGGTTTGCACGTGACTGCAGCTGCATTGCCTGGAAATTACACCCAATTTTCTTCAGGATTTCTGTCAAAGTGCTGATGAGATCAGTGGGGGATGTGGATGGGATGTGCTGCACTGGGAATTTCAATGATTCCCATGAGCAGGAGGTGGATCTGCCACTGCTGCTGGGGATAATGAGAGGGTGAGAGCAGCTCTGCCAGCTGTTGATGCCAGAATGATTTTTGTCTTTTCTTTTATGTCCCTTTTACACAGTTCTGTGTACCCACAAGTATTGAATGCACACTTGTAACCTTTTACTCAGTTCAGTGCTCAGTGCTCTGTGAGTGTTCTGCAGGCCTGAGCCTGAACAGCCCAGAGCTGCAGAGCCAGGGACACCAAACATTCCCACTGGCTCAGGAAGCCAAGGGCTCTGAGCAGGACAGATTCTGGAAAGTCGAGCTGAGCCCAGCCCAGCCCCAGCATTGGGCTCCCTTGTTGGATCTGGGCTGTGGAAAGTCTAGAACTGGTGTGTGTGATTGATGGGGGTGCATTTGCCACGCTGGCACCTGGGGGAAGTGGATGCATCCAACAGGATCCTGATTCAAATCCTGAGGGAAAGACCCCAACCCCTTTCACCGTGTCTGCTTCATTTTCCTGACACCAGGAAAAGGCATCACTGTGACACCCGTGAGGGGACAGGTGACAAAAATGGGTTGGAGCAAAGCTTTTGTGCTCTTCTACCAGGGTGGGTTTTGTGAGCCCCAAGGAAAGAAAAGTGCAGAGATTTGGGTTTCTCATGGACCTGAGGGATTCTCTTTGTTCCAGGAGAAAAGAATCCAGGGAGAGCTCAGACCCCCTGGCAGGGCCTGAAGGGGCTCCAGGAGAGCTGGAGAGGGACTGGGGACAAGGGATGGAGGGACAGGACACAGGGAATGGCTCCCACTGCCAGAGGGCAGGGATGGATGGGATTTTGGGAAGGAATTCCTGGCTGGGAGGGTGGCAGGGCCTGGGATGAATTCCCAGATTTGCTGTGGCTGCCCCTGGATCCCTGGCAGTGCCCAAGGCCAGGCTGGACAGGGTTTGGAGCAGCCTGGGACAGTGGGAGGTGTCCCTGCCCATGGCCATGGAAAGGTGGCACTGGATGATTTTTCAGGCTCCTTCCAACCCAAACCACTCCGGGATCCTGAGGCTGCTCAGAGGCACCAGCTGAAGAGCAGCCTCACTCCTCTCCAGCCTGAGCTCACCACAACCCTCACTTTATTTCCCAGGGCCAAAGGAAAGCTTAAAAAGCTCCTTTTGAGATCCTCTGAGAAATGGAAAGCACTGGGAGTGCCTGGAGGGCACAGGGAATTGTGCTGGGTGACAAAGCAGGGACAGGGACATTAATCCTGAGCAAGGTGTGGCCATGAGAATCCTTAATTCTGAGCTGGGAGGAGCAAAGTGCCACCAGAAAAACACCCTGAAGGTGGGAAAACATCTTGGAGCTTAATTTTGGCCATTTCCATCCTGACCCAAAAGGCCTGGAAGTGTCCAAGGCCAGGCTGGACAGGGCTTGGAGCAACCTGGGACCATGGAAGGTGTTCCTGCCATGGCAGGGGTGGCACTGGGTGGGATTTAAGGTCCCTCCAACCCAAACCACTCTGGGATTTTACACATTTGGGACCATTCTACCAGAGGCAGACTCAACTTCCATGAAATGAAGCCACATCTGAGTAAAATCAGGTTTTACATCTCCAAAGTTCTGGATAAAGACACAAACCCAGCACAGTTTTTAGGTGGGGAGACCTGAAGCTTTTCCCAAAAGCTTTGGCAGAACTGCAAGGCCTCAGTGTTTTCTCCAAACTCCTGGATGTTGCTTTGACTTTTATTTTTAAAAACCCTCTGAGTCAGTTTGTGAACAGCTTTAATAAGAACTGGACCCTTTTAAAGGCTATTTGTTTGAAATACAAAAAAAAATACATTGTAGTATTTAAAGCTGGAGGTATTTTATAGCTGTTCCTCAATATTTCCAGCTGCTGCTGATGTAGGAATAATTTGGATGTTTTTTCCTGCTCTGTTAGGATCAGGTTATTTACCATTTCCTTCACTGAAAGTAATTGTTGCTGTGTAAAATTCTGTGCTTTGTTCATACAACGTTTCCATGATTTTTGCTGCTTTTAAGCTGAGCAGCTTTAATTTGCTGCTTGGCTCATTCCCTGCTCAATTTAAGTATTTCTGAATTCCTCCTTGCTGGTGTTAGGATTGAACCCCAGCCTGCAGCAGCAGTGGGATGGAGAGGAGAATTGGGAAAAGGTAAAACCCATGGGTTGAGATGAGAACAGTTTAATAATTAAAAGAATCATAAAAGGGGAGGAAAAAAATCCAGGATTAATTCTGGATCAGCTCTCCTGGCCATGATCCCCCCCAGCTCCTTTTCGGCAGAGCAGGAGGCTCTGAAAAGTCCCAGATTTAGGGTAAGCACAGCCAAAACAACCAAAATATCAACATTATGCTCATCCTAAACCCAAATGGTGCTGTAGCAGCTACGAGGAGGAAAATTAACTTTATCCCAGCCAAAACCACCTCCTTCATGCAGAGAAAATGAAGCTGACTTGGCAATCCAAGGAGTTGTGGGCATTTTCCAAGATCTCTTTTTTTTTCCTTACTCAGGATGTATTCACTGACATTTTTCCTTCTTTATAATCTAGAAATTCCCAATCT
>JAHLSL010000007.1:194934-222930 GCA_025920805.1 Petroica traversi | reverse complement strand
TTTCTGTTGCTGGCTGAGCATCTGATGACAATAAAATTAATTTTATCCAATAATAAAGGTTAAATTCAGCAATTTTTGTTGCTGGATGAGCATCTGATGATGATAAAATTAATTTAATCAAATATTAAAAGAGAGGTTAAAAGGTAGTTTTGACTTAGGGAATTACCTTTCACCACCAGTTTTCCATTTGATATTTTAGGGGGCGATGCCTGAGGGTTGGGAGTGGGGGATCAGCACTGAATCCTGAGCTCAGGTTGGTTCTAAGACCCCAAAATTCAGGTTCAGAGACTCCTCAGGTGGGGGAGCTCAGATTTACTCAGGTGGTGTTGGAGCGAGGTCACTGCAGCTCTGGGTGACATCAGAGGGACGTGGTGGCACAAGTGACAAGCCCAGTTCTGGTCACTTAACCAGGGCTGTGGCCAGAAAATCATGGAGAACTTGGTGAGGATGAAATGAGGAGTTGGGGCAGTTTTGGGGAAGCTCCAGGAGAAATCAGATTCATTTCCTTAGTGCCTCCCAAGCTCCTCTTGCTCCATCCTTCCCAGCCTTGGTGGATCTCTCTGAGTTTAAGAACCAAAAAAACTTGATTTTTGGTTCTCCAGCTGTGTAGCACCCCAAAAAAAGCAGCCAAGGGCAATTTAACCCTCATTTATGGAAGCTGTGGTGGTGTTCCCTGTTTGGATTGGTCAAGACTTTGAGTTTTGGTTTTCCCAAACTTGATTTTTGATTTTCCAACCCCAAAAAAAGCAGCCATGGGTAATTTAACCCTCATTTATGGATGTTATGGTGTTGTTCCAGCCTTGGAGGACCTCTCTGAGTTTAAGAACCCAAAAACTTGATTTTTGGTTCTCCAGCTGTGTAGCACCCTAAAAAAGCAGCCAAGGGCAATTTAACCCTCATTTATGGATTTGATGATGTTTCTTTTTCCCATTTGGATCAGCCAAGACTTCGAGTTTTGGTTTCCCCAAACTTGATTTTTGATTTTCCAACCCCAAAAAAGCAGCCACGGGCAATTTAACCCTCATTTATGGATTTGATGATGGTGTTCCCTGTTTGGATCAGCCAAGACTTTGAGTTTTGGTTTTCCCAAACTTGAATTTTGGTTTTCCAGCTGTGTAAACCCCAAAAAGCAGCCAGGGGCAATTTAACCCTCATTTATGGATTTGATGGTGTTCTTCCCTATTTGGGTCAGCCAAGACTTTGAGTTTTTTTTTTTCCCAAACTTGATTTTTGGTTTTCCAGCTGTGTACACCCAAAAAAGCAGCCAGGGGCAACTCAACCCTCATTTCTGGATTTGATGGTGTTCTTCCCTCCATTTTCGAGTCCCTCCATTGCAACCAAGAAATCAGGCAGAGCGAGCAATCCAATCCAGCCGTGTTAGGAGGCCTCATTCCCATCCTGATGAAGGAAATCTCTCCCCAGGTTGAGAATTTCTTCTGCATGGGATCTCCCCTGGCCGTGTTCCTGGCCCTGCGGGGGATCCGGCCCGGAACCAGTGGCAGCCAGGACCACATCCTGCCCAGGACCATTTGTAACAGATTGTTAAACATTTTTCATCCAACAGATCCAGTGGTGAGTCTTTTAAAAGCTCTGGCCTTGCCTTGTTTTGAAGCTCTGGGGTAATGTGGGATCTTCAAAGTGTGTGAGTCAACACCAGTGTGTTCCAGCAGAGGGTTATTTGTTATTTGGTTATTATATACAATGGCTTGGGGTTTGGGACTGTAAAATTACATTTCCTACAAATAATTGCCTCAAATAACATACATTTTGCTTCTCTTTTCATAGTGTCAAGCATAAGGTTTGGGATTATTCTGATTTTTTTTTTTTTTTTTGCAAAGAAATTATCCTTTTTCAGATAAGGATTTGGTGTTTGACCTCCTGACTTGCATTAAAACATCTTCTGTCCAAAGACATTTTTGCTGTTAAAAAAGGCTTCACAAGCAGTTTGAAAATAACACAGAAAAGCAAAGATTGGGGTTTTTTCCCAAAGGATCCTAAAATTAAAAGTTTGTTGATGGTATTTGGGAGAGGATTGTTGGTGTAGCTTTGCCTTTTCCTTATTCCACAGCAGCCAATGTTGGCTGATCCCAAATCAGGTGCTGGACCTTGGATCTGCATCCCCTTGGAACTCCTTTGATGCAGCTCTGATTTGGGATTTCACATGGAACAGCAATTTGGGGATACTTTCCTGTTTAAAGAAGCTGAATTTAAATATATTCAGACTTCAATCCAAACATGGTCATGTTCAGCTCCAGCTGCTCCAGAATTCTCCTGGATTGTCAGGGACAATTGGTTCCACTCTGCAAATAGTAACTTCATTTTGTTTTAACATAAAGAAGTGCAGGGTGCTTTTCTACATCTAAGCAGACAAAGAGAACTAAATAATCAATGGGAAAATATTTTTTAAATTAACAAAACTCATGCTTTGCACAGGGATCAATGAAGAGCCTTCAAACAAAACGTTTGCACAGCCAATTCCTCCCTCTTTGTCGGGTTAGAATCAGCTTAACTTTACACAAAGTTTATTCTGTGACAACTCAGTTTGTTCTCAGTACAACCGTGTGTTAGCAACCTGTGTGCTCCTAACAACCTGGAGTACAAGTGTTGTAACAAAAGAGTTGCAGAGTGTGCAAAAGTGAGCTCACAAATCCTCCAGGCTGAGAAACTAAAAGCAACTCAGACCCCACCACCACTGTGTCCCCTTCTGGGCTTTCCTTTTTGCAGATATTCTGCATTTGAGCTCGAGAGGGCTCAGGATGGGGAAGGGGGGAAGGGAATGGGATTTTTTTCCCCCCCCAGGATTAACCCCCTCTCCCAATCCCCTCGCAGGCCTACAGACTAGAACCCTTAATCCTGAAGCACTACAGCAACATCTCCCCCGTGCAGATCCACTGGTACAACACAGCCAACCCCCTGCCCTACGAGCACATGAAGCCAAGTTTCCTGAACCCCAGCAAAGAAGCTACCTCAGCTCCTGAGCCCGAGAGCTCCTCAGCAGCTCCCAGCCCCACCACGTCCCCCGTGCTGCTGCGGCGCCACTACGGAGAGTCCATCACCAACATTGGCAAAGCCAGCATCCTGGGTGAGCTGCTGTGGGGTGCAACTCTCTGGGGTTTGGTTCTGAGGGTAAAATAGAAACCAGAGAGCTCGAAAGATGGGTTTAGAGCATGGGAGTTTATTGTGGAAGAGCGTGGGTGTCAGAGGCTGCTGGGCTGCAAGACACAGCTCAGAGCAGGCCAGAGAGAGAGAGAGAAAGAGGCAAAAAGAGAGGGTAAAAAAAAAGACCAATTTACAATACAATAAATCATCTTCTCTGTTGAATATTCTAATTCTCTTTTACCAATCTACAAACCCTACAGCATTTACATGCAACCTATAAGAATCATCACATTACCATACGGGGTTATATTTTAAACCTTAAAAAACTGCTTTTGGAATCTCTTCCAGGCAGGCAGGGTTTGCTCTGCCCTTTGGACCTGCCTGGGCAGAGGGCATTGTTCTATCCAGAAGGAGGATTCCCTTCAGCAGCTCTGCCATTGTTTCTTAGTTACTCTTCAGCTCAAACCTTGTCTTCATCTCCATTTCGATTCTACTTTCCATATTTCCAGCATCTTTTGCAAGGCAATCATATCTATAAGGCTTTCCTATTTCACCTTCCCCAACGAGCTCCCCTGGCCTGGGAGATGGAGGATTTTTGGGGGATGTCCCTCTCTCTGTCACTGGGTTGGGGTGGGAGAGTCTTGGGGAGCATTGGTTTCATGGGGCTGGGGGAAGCCTGAAGGAAACGTGGGGTGGGAGCTGGGGGTGCTCACCTGGAGAGGAGAAGCTCCAGAGAAACCTCAGAGCTCTTTCCAGGTCCTGAAGGGGCTCCAGGAGAGCTGGAGAGGGACTGGGGACAAGGGATGGAGGGACAGGACACAGGGAATGGCTTCCCACTGCCAGTGGGGTATTGGGAAGGATTCTTGGCTGTGAGGTTTTCCAGGGAAGCTTTGGGTGCTCCTGGATCCCTGGAAGTGTCCAAGGCCAGGTCAGACAACCTGGGACAGTGGAAGGTCCCAGTGGCACTTGAAGGTCCCTTTCAACCCCAGCCATCCCACAATTCTATTCTGATTCCACACAATCAGAGGGGCTGAGGTTGGAAGGCTCCTCTGGAGATCATCTACAACCCCCAAAATCCCTGCTGGGGGAGGTTTCAGTGAGTCCTGAGGGGCCTGGCTGGGTTTAATCCCAGCTGGCATTTGCTCTGGAATAAAAATCAGTTTATGTGCATTGGAGTCAAAGCTTGGGGGAGATGATGCAGTTCATGCCATTGCTGCCTTATTTTTGTCTGCTTTATTGAAGTAACAGCCCAGTGATTTAACAGTTTCTACTCCAAAAAAAAAAAAAAAATTAAATCAAAGCTTGTTTTCTGATGCCATTTTCTGGTATTGGGAAATAGCAGAAAAATCCCACCATGCAAGCTGTTCCAGTTATCTTTAACTCATGATTCTACAATAGGAAATTCTGGATGTTTTAATATCAATTCTGTTCCTTTCTGGCTTTCTGAGTCAAAATAAGCCCTGGTTTAAGTGAGCTTAAATTCCCTTCACTGGAGCTTATACTTGAGCATGCACTTGCAGTTTTTGTTGACTCAAGGCTTTTCTTTAGCTCTCTGTGTGGGATTTGGAAGAAGCCCAGTGCCAGGAATCTTCCCAATCAAATAAAAATACAAAAGCAGTTTCTCCTCAAGTAGGAATATGTGGTATTTCAGAGCCGAGTGGCTTTTTGGGGCTTTCTGTAATAACTTTAATGTCTTGTCCATGGGGTGGCAGCAGAGTCGGGATAAAAGATGACAAAACTCCTCTTAACTTTTATATCCCTCTTGCTGAGCAACCAAAACGATTCCTTTTAAAGGATGATGTCACATTTTTAAAGGTCTGTTAGGGCAATGGACCCTTCATAAGACAAATGCCTTAAATGTGCCAGTGGGGTTCAGTGCTGTTAGAAATTAAATTTCCAGTGACTTTAAATTTGCAGTGACTTTAAATTGAAGTGACTTTAAATTTGCAGTGACTTTAATTCCAGTGACTTTAAATTTGCAGTGACTTTAAATTTCCAGTGACTTTAATTTCCAGTAACTTTAATTTCCAGTGACTTTAAATTTGCAGTGACTTTAAATTTCCAGTAACTTTAATTTCCAGTGACTTTAAATTTGCAGCGACTTTAAATTTCCAGTGACTTTAATTTCCAGTGACTTTAAATTTGCAGCCACTTTAAATTTGCAGCGACTTTAATTTCCAGTGACTTTAATTTCCAGTGACTTTAATTTCCAATGACTTTAATTTCCAGTGACTTTAAATTTCCAGCGACTTTAATTTCCAGTGACTTTAAATTTCCAGTGACTTTAATTTGCAGCGACTTTAATTTCCAGTGACTTTAAATTTCCAGCGACTTTAAATTTGAAGTGACTTTAAATTTCCAGTGACTTTAAATTTCCAGTGACTTTAATTTTCAGTGACTTTAATTTCCAGTGACTTTAAATTTCCAGCGACTTTAATTTCCAGTGACTAAATTTGCAGCGACTTTAAATTTGAAGTGGCTTTAATTTGCAGCGACTTTAATTTGCAGCGACTTTAATTTGCAGCGACTTTAATTTGAAGTGACTCTAATTTCCAGTGACTTTAATTTCCAGTGATTTTAATTTCCAGTGACTTTAAATTTGCAGCGACTTTAATTTCTAGCGACTTTAAATTTCCAGTGACTTTAAATTTGCAATGACTTTAAATTTGCAGTGACTTTAAATTTGAAGTCACTTTAATTTCCAGTGACTTTAAATTTGAAGTCACTTTAAATTTGCAGCGACTTTAAATTTCCAGTGACTTTAAATTTGCAGCGACTTTAATTTCCAGTGACTTTAATTTCCAGCTACTTTAATTTGCAGCGACTTTAATTTGCAGTGATTTAATAAGGAGTTTGCAGTGTGGCTGATGCCCTGGGCTGTTTCTCCCCTGTGTGCTGGCTGCAGGAGCTGCGAGCATTGGCAAGGGCCTGGGTGGGATGCTCTTCTCCAGGTTTGGCCGCTCCAGTGCCACCCCCCCAGAGCTTGGAGACAGCAAAAGATGGCCCTGAGGGGGATGAGAAGAAGGCCACGACTGTTGGGACCCCCCCCTTTGCCCCACAGCAGCTCGGGATTCCTCGAACCCACAGGTGAGTGATGCCCACCCTGGGGATCCAGGGAATCCTGGCTGGGGGGCTGGAAATGCCCCTTAACTGCTCTTGGGGGCTGCCATGAAGTGATGAATGCTGAATGCCAAGGCTGGCAGGGCTTGGAGCAGCCTGGGATAGTGGGAGGTGTGGAATGGGATGATTTTTCAAGTCCCTTCCAACCCCAACCATTCTGGGATTCTGTGAATCTGTTCCTGGCTTGGGTTGGGAGAGAACTTAAAGCTCATCCCATTCCCATGGCAGGGACTGTTCCACTGTCCCAGGCTGCTCCAAGCCCTGTCCAGCCTGGCCTTGGGCACTGCCAGGGATCCAGGGGCAGCCACAGCAAATCTGGGCACCCTGTGCCAGGGCTTTCCACCCTCCCAGGGATGAATTTCTTCCCAATATCCCAAAAACTCTGCACATTTCCCATTCTGAGGCAATCTGCATTTTAGGACACGTTTGACTGGAAACAGAAGCTGCCCTTGTCCTGATCTGAACTGCTCAGAGCAGAAAGTGCACTTTTAGCAGCTGGGGTTTTTGCAAAGCACAGGTACTTCCTCTCAGGAAATCCATCCTTGGGTTTATTTCTGAGCTCCCCTGGCACTGCTGGAGGACTCAGGGATTTTATTTTGCAGCTGAAGGAGTCACCAGTGTCCTGTGCTGAATTACTGTCTGTTCATCACTAATTTAAACTGATAACCTGTCTGAGCCAATGTTTGAGGGCAGGAAACTTTGGGTAGGACGTGAGGGAAGCAGAGAAGCAGCACAGGGAGCACCAGGGAGGTGTTTTTGCTTGGAGTTTGGCACTTCCCTGCACAGATCCCACATCCCCCTGTGCTGGGAGCTGCTCGTGGAAGGAGAAGGTGGAGCAGGGCTGGGAGCTGAATGATGCAATCCCACCAAGGGCTGTGCTCACAGAGGGTTTGGCTCCTGCCCAAGCTCCTGCAACGGCCTCTCAGAGCCTCCCTGCTCAGCCACGGGGTTTTTTTTGGGATAAATTCTCCTTCTTGGAAGTTCTTGCAAGGCTCTGGCTCCCTTCTCCCTGCTGCAGATGCTCCTGGGGAATCGGGGAGATCTGGGCTCTGCGTGTGATGCTCCCTCTCTGAACTCCTCCAGCCAAGCATCAAAATTCCTTCAAACTGCCTTTGATAAATGGTTGCATTTTTTACTCACTCTGGGGCTTTGGCTTTTGGAGCTCAGCAGGGTTTTTTTTTAGGGTTTTTTTTTTTGTCCTTTTTATTTTATTGCTCCTCGTGGAGGTTTTCTGAGTGCTGAAAAGCCTCAGCAATGGGTTAAGGTTGGCCCAGTTAAAATGCAGTGTAATTGCTTTGAGTGTGGCATTAATCAAAGCAGCCATTGAAATAAAAGGGTAACTGCTGAAATACACTTGGAATAATAATAATCAGGGTATCAAAAGGGCAGAGCTGTGGAGGGATGACTTTGCAGGAAGGGCTTGTAGTATTGGGTGTAGTCTCTTTGTGTGGACATTAAAAATGCAAGAAATCCATTTATTTCAGAAAGTTTCCCAGTGGGGGCCTCAGCATTTGCTGGATATTTCTCTGTAGTTACCATAACATGTATAAATAAATATATTTATAGAGTTACTATAAGGAAAACAGCTGCTTGAAGAAAAAGCACATTTTAGAATCATTTAGGTTGGAAAAGACCTCCAAAAGCAGGTTTAGTTTCCTTTTTTTTTTTTTTTAACTGACCTCAGCACCACTCTTAGGTTTGTGCATTTAATAATTCCTATATTATTAAATCTTGGTTTGTTTGAGTGCCCTGCGAAATGTAAACACAGAGAGGTTGCCTGTGGTGTTTGTACAACAACAGAATCAGAGCCCCAAGCTGGTGGGAAAACAGCCTGGTGTTTCTGCAGCTCCAACATCACTCTTATTCCTTTTTTTTGTTTGTATGTTTGATTTCCCAGTGGAACTGGAGCACAGGATCGACTTTGAGCTCAGGGAAGGTCTCGTGGAGAGCAGATATTGGTCTGCAGTCACATCCCACACTGCTTACTGGTCATCTCTGGATATTGCCCTGTTCCTCCTCACCTTCATGTACAAGCAAGACCAAGAAGAGGCTGACAAATCCAATTTAGACACCCTTTGAGGGTTTTTTTTTGGCTGGGGGACAGGAGAGGAAACTTTAAAAACCAACAGCACAAAGTGGATGTTGGGCTGCAGAGCTGCAGGACCCGTGGCATGGAGCTTTCAGGTTTAAGTGCATGTTTGGGGGGTTTTTCCTATTTCTAAAGAGAGGTTCTTTGTATTTCAAAGCACTTTCTAGTTTTCAACGTTTTGCAGTGCTGAATTAGACCTGAAAGGATTTCAAATCCCTGTCAACGTGGACTGTGCAAAGAGCCAAGGCAGCGTCGTAGCATCCCGTGAGCAGTGACACCCCTGTTAATGACCATAATTGCTGTTTAGTTCATTCAACTATTTAAAAAAAAAAATTAGTGGATTTAAAAAGAAAAACAAGCAACAAACCAAAATTAATTTCCAATAACAACAACAACCAAAAAAAAAAAAATTACATGTTCAGTACAAACCTAAAGCTGCCATGTGCTGATGTTTGATGTTCCTGTGAATAACAAGCAGTGGTGTCATTTTTCCAGGACTTGATTCAGCTCCACATCCAATTATCCCCACATTGGAAGCCCATTCTGACTGCTGGCTCCTGAGGGCCCATCCTACGTGACACATTTAGAAACTATTGCTGAAGACAGAAAAAAAAAAAAAGGAAAAAAAAAGCATGAGGCAAATATTTGAAATACTGTAATTATAATTTATTATTCTCTCTAATCGTTTCATTTTATTCCAGTGTATAAAACATTACTTTTTTACTGGTTTCTTTTGACATAATTTAAGAACCACATTTATTTTCTACAGTGTTAAGACTTTTTCTCAGAAATACATATCTTTGTACTACTATTCAAATGAATCTATGGACACTGTGGCACACTTTAAGTATTTTTTCATTAAAAATAAATATTTGTGGTTTCACACAAATGACATCAGTCACGTTCTTCTCAGAGGTAAGTGCATGCCTTTGCTTTTTCAGGTTCCAAGTGTTTCTCAGGCACTTTGGATTGGTTTGCAGAGGATCCAGCTGTCCTTTGTTTACCATAATTCAATCCATACATGCGTGTGTTTTTATACAAACATATGGATGTGTATATTTATGTGCAGGGGGAGAGAGGCACCATAAAATAAACTCGGTGAGGCCTGAGAATACCAACATTTAGATTAGGTTTGTATCTAAAACTGACTCAGAAGTCGAGGGGGAAATGTTGGGATGAAAGGAAATAATCTCCAAATAAAACACCCCAGGGTCATTGCTGAGATTTTCGAGCAACGTGGAGGCTCTGGAGGAGAAGTGTTGGATGTTTGCCCTCAGAGCTGCCTCTGCCTGAGGTATTTCTGATCTGGATGGCACATGTGGGAGCTGCAGAGCCTAAATTTCAGTTAAAATAACAAAAAAAAAAAAAATCTCAGGCCGTGGTGGTGGTGAATGGTTGTGTTCTCAGTGTAAACAGATGTGGCAACTTCAGCCCAGAACAGTGGCTGGAGCTGTGGGAGCTCCAGAGTTCCCTCTCAATTTGGGCTCTCCTCCCAAATTGTATTTATTTGGGCTGCTCCTTCTGTGAAGGAATTGGGAGTTAGGAGTCTCTGCTGGTGTGAGGGATTTAGGAAAAATTCAGAAGGGGGAAAAACAAAGAAAAAGGGAGGAATGAGGGGAATGGGAAGGGAAAAGGACACAAACAGCACTGCAGTGAACCAATATCCAGCATTCAGATGGTGGAAAGGACCTTCTTTTTCAGAGTGGATCTGTGAAAAATTCCATCTGGCCTCAGAAAATTGGAGCTCTCCTGCCTGACCTGTTCACCCTGGAGGATGAGCAATCCCAGGAAAGGAAAATAACCCCCTGAGAGGAGGGAGCCTCAGCTCCAGCAAACAGCCTCGTGTTTACAGGACTGGGCCCTCCAGATAAGTTGTTTAATCAGCTCCTCCTAATGAGGACAACTTCAACACACAAAGGAGAACCTCCTTATTATATTTAGAATGTGCAGGACGTTTCCAAAAGTGCACAGTTGGTGTTGGAGCTGCGTTGTGGTGCTGCCTCCACACTGGATCCACACTGGATCCCTTTGCAGGGGCTGGAAACAAAAGGGGTTAATTCCTGCCATTCTTGTGGTCTGTGGAAACCCTGCTGTTGTCCAGGACGTGTTTCAGATTTATGGAATAGCTGTTCCTGGCCTCAGAACGTGCTGGGGCTTGCTGACTGCTCTCCATATAAGGGAGGAGATCCGACTTTGAGGCCGGTGCCCCTCGGAAAATCAGGGACAAGGCAGAGCTGAGGAGGAGATCAGGCTGCTGGGAGGAGAGGAGAGAATGAGGGCCAACACCTGATCACCCTCTTGTGTTTTTCCTGAGTTAATGGGTGTGTTTATTTATGATCCCTAATTAGCAGCTCCCTGGACCACCTACTAATCTCCCAGGCTAAATCCCCAATACAAAGCGCACCTTGAAAGAATCAGTGGAGATTTATTCCAAATTGTCTGCAGAGCTGTTAAACACTCTGAGGGCAGCCTTTCATCTTTTTAATCCTCAGCAAATACCCCTCATCCTGCTGCAAAGGTGAAACCCCATTTGCAAAGCAGATGCTGAAGGTGCTGCAGCACAGGATTCAACAGGGGTCACGTCTGCTGCTTCAGACTTTCTGCTCAGATGCTCTGTGGCCAAACAGGGAGCTGGAAGGTCCTGGATTCCAATTTCTGAGTTGTTTTCTGCTGCAAGGACGATGTTGATCTTTGCAAGCTGTGTTGACTGGTGGTTTTTCTGGAGAAGCCAAGATAAGGGGAATGTTCCTCAGTGCTCTCAGCCTCCTGCCCGATACCGACCTGTTTTCCAAACTTGGCCTTGAGCTCTTTGTCCAACTTTGTTGCTTTACAATGGTTTTGCTACAAGGTCATTTTTGCAGATAACGAGCTTGAATTTTGGTCTTTTTCTTCATTCTGTCCCTTTGCTCCTAATTATTCCATCCTGGTTGTGCTGCAGCTTCCTCTCCATTTGCATTCCCTCACTCCCTGCTTCAGTGCCAGACTTTCTGCAGTCAGACACCCTTTGCTTTATTTCACCATGGACAGTCTGGCCAGCCAGCTCCAATTATTTTATCTCCTTTCCTAATTAGTACTATCAGGCTGAGCTGAACCACGTTTTACATTCCCATACTTAATTTGCCACTTCTTTTTCCTGGTTCCCTGCTGTCCTGGTGCTCCTTTCCCACGTGCTTGGCTCTTCAGCTGACTCTGCCATACCTGAATTGTTGGGAATTGATTTTTTTTTCCCAAGCTGAGTTCATGAATCTCTGTGTCAACTCTTTGCCCTGAGTTAGTTAATGTATATTTGTGTGCTTTGTGCCAGGAGAGTTTATTTGGAGTTCTTTGTTCCCGTTATTAGCTTGGAGATGAGATTTCTGCCTCCACACATCTTTTTTTTCGACTGAATTTGGGCTGCAGGTGATTGACCTGTCCAGGGTCACCTCCCCAGGCTCTGCCAGGCATCTTCAGTCACCATCAGAAACCTTTTACACACCAAGGCCCAGCTTGATCTGCATTTAATAATAATTTTCCTCCAAAAAAGAAAAACCCCAGCATTTCTCTTGGTTTGGCTTTTCCCTCCCTCTTCCACAGGTGGTTTTTGTGCTTTTTTCTCTTCCCCACTGCACTCCTGTTCTGAAGGGCTGGGATTCCATTCCTGCTGGATTCCTGCCTGCTGGAATCACCCTTTGTTCCGTGCTTGCCTGAGCATCCTCGAGGCTTCCAGGGGAAATCTTGGAGCCCCCAGCAGCACATCCTGCAGCTGAGACCCCCGAGACTCCTCCTGAGAGCTCAGCATCAGCAGCTCCCATCTGGATGAGCTCAGCTTTGCAGTTCTCTCCCTGGCTGGGTTTGTGTGGCTCTGGCTGCTGCTGTCAGCTCAAGCCCAGCTGACAAGCTGACAAGCACTTTCTGTCCTTGTCAGTGAATTCTGGCACTTCGGCCAACAGGGGAGCTGGGCTGGGCTCTCCCAAGGCTGATCCTTGCTCCTCGTGTTTCTCCTGCATCCCTGGGGGCCCATTTGAGCCCTGCTTCGCTACAGAAATGCAGCGTTTTGTGTTTCCCTGCGTGCCTTTGCAGAGGCTCCAAAGCTGGCAGTGCAGCTCAGAGTGTGTCAACACTTCTCCTCTTCCAAGAGAAGCCCCAGCCCATGGAGAGGAGCACCTGGCTCTGAAGCTCCAGGTCACTCTGGTGCCACTGGGAAGCAAATTCCAGCATCAGCTTTTCCCCCTCTCTCCCTCTGCAGCTCTCCAGCAAACTTTGGCCGTTCTTGCCCTGCAAACTCGAGCTGCCCCAGGAGCCGTCTCTGGTGGTTTTGAAATCCTTGATGATTTCTCCAAAAAGAGAGGGGTTTTCATTTGGTGATTCTGCATCTGCCATGGATTAACTCCTCTCTTTGTTTCCTAAATCAAATACCAGCTCTTGCTGGGCCTCTCTGATTGTGGGTCCCAGAATGGTTTGGGAAGGGACCTTAAGGATGATCTGATTCCAACCCCCAATGGGGCTGAGATGGGAGAGGGGAAGTTCAAACTCCTCTCACACTCTCCAGCTCCAAGGAGCATCCAGTCTGTTGTTGTTGCTCATTTTATGGCTCTTCCAGTATCTCCAGAAAGTCAGGATCTCATCCCCCCTGCAGCTCTGCCTCCCCATTTCACTGCTCCATCCTGGTTTTCTGTTCCTGCTTGGAAACCAAAGCCATGGGAAGGAGGAAAGGAGAGCAACTCCCTGACCTGGGATTTGTGGTCTCTGTCCCTGCTGGGGTCTCTCACACCTTCCCAAAGCTGAAAATGGGGTTGTGCTGCCACCAGAGAATCCCAGAGTGGTTGGGGTTGGAATAAACCTGAAAACTCAAAGAATTCCACCCCTACCATGGGCAGGGACTCCTTCCATTCTCCCAGGCTGCTCCAAGCCCTGTCCAACCCAGCCTTGGACACTTCCAGGGATCCAGGAGCAGCCACAGCTTCTCTGGGCTGTGCCAGGGCCTCCCCACCCTCAAAGCCAAAAATCCCTTCCCAATATCGGAACGAAACCCCCTCTGTGAAACCTCACCGGGGTTTGGATGGGGCTGCCCCAATCCCTGCCCCTGCCCCTGAGTGCAGCTGGGCAGGAACAGCCCCCACCCCGCTCCCGGGACTGGGGTTTCCTGTTGGAAATGCAAAATGGCAAAAAAAAAAAATCCCCTCTGAAAGATGAGAAGAGCCAAAACACGCACAGATGTTTCATCTTCCCACCTTTCCATCCCACTCCTGCTGGGCTGAGCTGAAAGTCCAAGTGAGGAAGGTCCATACTTGGAGTCTTGCAATGCCAATGTCCTGCTCTGATGGGTTTCCAGGATGTTTCTGACTGCAGGATTTGTCAGAAATGTTCACTTCGTAATTACTTTTAAGTGACCAGCACTGGAGTTTAAAAATAACTTGATGTACTTTCAGCTTTGCTAGAAGCATTTTCAGTATGGAAATTTAAGTTAAGAGTGATTTGCAAAGAGGGACAGACCAATTCCAAAACAAACTGCACCTTCTAGTACAAAGGGGAAGGGTTTTAAACTAAAAGAGAGATTTAGGTTGGATATTTGGAAGGAATTCTTGGCTGGGAGGGTGGGGAGGCCCTGGAGTGAAATTCCCAGATTTGCTGTGGCTGCCCTGGATCCCTGGAAGTGCCCAAGGCCAGGCTGGACAGGGCTTGGAGCAGCCTGGGACAGTGGGAGGTGTCCCTGCCATGCAGAGAATGGGACTGGATGCTTTTTAAAGTTCTTTCCAGCCCAAAGCACTCTGGAATTCCATGATTCCATCTCCCACTTGCTTCCTTACAGCTGTTTTTCCAGCGATCCCACCACTGCATTCCACCAGTGCTTTCCCAAGCAGTTTCCCAGCTGAGCTCCATGCTTTGGACGAGGTGAGATCCTGCTGGAAAAGCAATCCTTGAAGGTCTGGGAGTGCTCTGCACGGAGGGCTCACACTGGGACAGCAGCTGAATATTCTGTGTCTCCAAAACCTCTTCAGATGGGACAGTTCTGCCTCTTGGCAAAGTCCTTGGGAATTCTTTCCACCTTCCAGGCTGCAACCGAGTTGGGGGGGGTTTATTTTCGTGTGAAATCAGAGCATTAAAACCCAGCAGGAGGATGAGGAGGGAGCTGAGGCTGCAGGGAAGGGGAGAGGGCAGAGCTGTCCCTGCCAGCTCCGTGTGTTCCACCCTCAGGGATCCAGGAGCTCCACACGTGCCCGGGGAGGGGAGCAGGGGAGGCACCCGGGCAGGAGAGGAGCTGAGTAAATCAAGGAGAGGTTTGGCAGCGCTGGGAGCAGCCTGGTGGGGACAGCGTGGTGGGGACAGCCTGGTGGGGATATCCTGGTGGGCTCAGCCTGGTGGGCTCAGCCTGGTGGACTCAGCCTGGTTGGGACATCCTGGTGGGGACAGCTTGATGGGCTCAGACTGGTGGGGACAGCCTGGTGAGCTCAGTCTGGTGGGGACAGCCTGATGGGGACAGCGTGGTGGGGACAGCGTGGTGGGGACATCCTGGTGGGGACATCCTGGTAGGGACAGCCTGGTGGGGACATCCTGGTGGGGACAGCCTGGTGAGCTCGGCCTGGTGGGGACAGCCTGGTGGGGACAGCCTGGTGGGGACATCCTGGTGGGGACAGCCTGGTGAGCTCGGCCTGGTGGGGACAGCCTGGTGGGGACAGCCTGGTGGGGACAGCATCCTGGTGAGCTCGGCCTGGTGGGGACAGCCTGGTGGGGACATCCTGGTGGGAACAGCTTGATGGGCTCAGACTGGTGGGGCTCAGTCTGGTGGGGACAGCCTGGTGGGGACAGGCTGGTGGGGACAGGCTGGTGGGGACAGCCTGGTGAGCTCAGCCTGGTGGGGACAGCCTGGTGGGGACAGCGTGGTGGGGACAGCCTGATGGGGACAGCCTGGTGAGCTCAGCCTGGTGGGCTCAGCCTGGTGGGGACAGCCTGGTGGGGACATCCTGGTGGGCTCAGTCTGGTGGGGACAGTGTGGTGGGGACAGCCTGGTGGGGACAGCCTGGTGGGCTCAGCCTGGTAGGGACAGCCTGGTGGGGACATCCTGGTGGGGACATCCTGGTGGGCTCAGCCTGGTGGGCTCAGCCTGCTGGGGACAGTGTGGTGGGGACAGCCTGGTTGGGACAGCCTGGTGGGCTCAGCCTGATGGGGCTCAGCCTGGTGGGCTCAGCCTGGTGGGCTCAGCCTGGTGGGCTCAGCCAGCACGTGTGCAGCTCATGCTGGAGCTTGGTGTTCCCAGGTTTGGAGGGGATGGAGCCACGGGGCCGCCTCCCACCAGGGCTCAGTCCTGCCCTCAGCAGCCTCTCCCTCGTGGAATCCTGGAATGGTTTGGATTGGAATAGACCTTAAATCCCATCCCTGCCACCCTGGGACACCTCCCACTGTCCCAGGCTGCTCCAAGCCCTGGCCTTGGGCACTGCCAGGGATCCAGGGGCAGCCACAGCTTCTCTGGGAATTCTATTCCAGGGCCTCCCCACCCTCCCAGCCAGGAATTCCTTCCCAATATCCCATCTAAACTACTCTCATTTTGCTCCAAACCATCCCACCAATTATTCATCAGGATTCTGCTCAGCTGAGCTAAGGAACTCACCCAAATCTTGGCTGTCTCAAGGCTTGTCCTGGTGGGATTTCACTCCTCCAGTGAGCACACTCAGCCCAGGGTCAGTCCTGCAAGTCCTGTGTGCTGAGCTGGGATCTCCACCTGGACATTCTGTGTGCAGGGAACTGCACCCTCTGCTCCCAGGGAACAGGGACAGGACAAGAGGAAATGGCCTCAAATGACACCAGGGGATGTTTGGGTTGGATTTTAGGGACAATTTCTCCATGGCACAGTGGGGGAGCCCCCATCCTGCAGGGATTTAAAAGCTGTGTGCAGGTGGCACTTGGGGACACGGGTGGTGGCCTTGGGGATGCTGGGGGAATGACCTTGGAGGGGTTTTCCGAGTCAAACAATTCCATGATTCCATGACTGAGCCCATCCCAGCCCTGCTGCACCAGCTCCAGCCCATTTTCAGTGGGCAGCCTCAAAGGAGCAGCTGATTCCTGCCCCAGAGCCACTGATGGATGACCCAAGTCAGGAGGGGCTGCTTTCTAGGGATTATTCACTTCCCTTCCCAAGTCCTGCAGCTCCCTGGGAGTCACAGCTTTGACATCTGCAGCCACAGAGCCCTGGGGAAAAAAAATATATAAAAAAAAATGTTGAGGTTTCAGTGCTTCTTCCTGCAGGAAATTTCGATTCTGGGAATGTCAGTCCCCAGCCCTGCAATGCATCCCCAAAGAAAAGCAGAGTCATTTGGGTTCTGCAGCAAAGGTTTTGCCAATTCCCAGCTCTCCCTCAGAACCCTGATGGCATTTTTGACCTCCTTGGGGCCAGGATTTCTGGGGACACATTCCCAGTTCTTGAGGAAAGCAGGAGCTCTGGCTGCAAGCTGTTCCTGGGTGAGGATCAGGCTGCTCCTGGGTCTGTCCCGTGTGGAGTCTGAGCAGGGATGGATTTATTTTGTGCACCAGTAACATCTGCAGCGCTCACTCGTCACTCCACAGCCAAAGCTGAGCTTAAATCAGGTCTTTTAAACCTAAAACCTGCAAAACTTCCCCCTCTCCAAACAATTTAGTTAATTAACCAGCTAACTCAGCTCTGGGTGGCTCTCCCTCAATATACCCCGTCCTGAACGAGATTTTTCCTTAGATTTGGATGAAATGCAATGATTGAGTCATGATTTTTTTTTCCCCCTGGCTCAGTTGCCTGAGCAGGGAATGTTGCTCACAATACTGGCTGTTGCCATATGCTTTTTTCATCAAGTTAAAGGGTGCAACTTTCTTTTTTGCTTCCCCCTGCACTGACTCACTCCCCAAATATGTTTCTGGTTAGGATGCTTTGTGACTTCTTCCTGACAGAAGGTTTTTAAGTTTGCAGGCAGAGCCTCTGAGAGCTCTAAAACATCCCAGCTCTCAGGAGGAGAGTCCTGGAGAGAAGGAGCAGCAAGGTGCTCACCTGGCCTTTGGGTGTTGCAGTTTTTGGGAGCTCTCCTGCTTTTCCCAGCTTTTCCAGAAGCCTGGAAGTCCCACCCTGATGCCCTTCGTGTGAGGATTGTTGTGCCTGGGAAGTGCCCCAGGGAATTTTGAGGGGATTTCTCTTCTGGGTGCAGAGCCAGGAGTTGGACTGGATGATCCTCGAGAGTCCCTTCCAGCTCAGGATATTCTGGGATTCTGTGATGAGGTGAACTTGGCCTTTTATCTGTTTGCTTTCAGGAATGCTGTGGGTGAAGGATGGGAGGGACAGACACACAGACAGGTCCCTCCTGGAATTCCTCACGGCATTGCCTTCAGGCCACCTTTTGCTGACCCCTTCACCACTGACACCAAATTCCCTTGGAAAAGGTGAGTGAGGAGCCACACCAGTGGAAAAGGGAAGGAAACACCTCCCAAAAAAATAAAATCAGGCTGGAAATCATTCCAGTGGTGCTTCCTGAGCATGGAGTGACTGCACACCAGTGTCCCCCTCCCCTGTGGATGAGCATCCCAAAGCCCTCACAGCCCAGGAGATGCCAGAAAATCCTGCTTCTCTTCCAGCTGTGACTGGCCCGAGGCCAAAGTGCCTGGAAAGGAGCCCAAATCTTCCCTGTATTGGCTGGGATGTGACCCTGCAGCGTTCCTTGCCCTGCTGGAAATGTCACCCACGGTCCCTGGATCCTGCAAAGAACATCTCCTGATTTATTTTTTCCCATCCCTGAAATTGTTTCTCCTGACAGGAGCAGCCCCATCTGTTTGGTCTCGTGGGATGCAGGAGGGCAGGAACATCCCAGCCTTCCTCCTGGAGCACTTCTCATTTCCTACAGCCTTGCCTGGAAAGTTCACCCCGGGCTTCTCCACACTGGGAATGTTCCAGAGGAAGTTATTCCAGCTGAGTGACTCTCCAGCAGAAGACACCTGAGGACACAGCAGGGTGGCCCTGCCTGATCCTGGCACCTCTGCCAGGGAGAAGAAATTGAGATTCTCCTTCTCCTCAAAGCACGGGAGCTGCTCTTCCCTGAGCCACCTGCATGTCACCTGCCATAACCACCAGCAGGTTGGGTTGAGAAGGTGGCAGCTGTGGTGTCACCTGCCAAAGCCACCCGAGATGCCAGGGCTGCTCCCAGGATTGGGGTTCTCCTAAGGAGAGCAGGTCCCACCTTTCCACTGGGCTCTCTTCCAGGAAGGACAGGTCATTTCTGACCAGCCCTCCACATGGTGAGGAGATCCAGGAGTGAATCCTGCAAGGAGCTGCCCAATTTCCATGTGATTTGATGGAACTTTGGGGTTTTTTAACTGTGGGGTTTTTTCCTTATTCTTTCCAGTGCTGCTGTCACTGTTTTTTTCGTGTCCTGGCTCTGTCACCATCTGGTGTCATCGCCTGGGAGATGGAGGAGGAGGCAGAGGGGTTTCCTTGCAAGGAACAGATGTTGGAATAACCCATCCTTGTTCAGCTGGCAGCACCTCCAGTGTCCCAAACACCCTGGGGAGCTGGAAGCAAAGCCTGGTCCAGGGAACCAGAGATTTGGGAAAAAACACCCTGACAGCACAACCTCATGGATTTTCCCTTTAAGAAAAAAAAAAATCCAGATGTGTCAGGACTTTGGTTATTGGATGGGGATGGAACTTCCCCAAAGCAGCCAGTGCTTGGTGCAAAGAGCCAAGCAAGGTGATAAATCCCTGGCTGTTCATCCTGGCATCCCGAGATGGGAGAGCAGCAGGAGCCTGGGATGGGATCCCAGATGTCCCCAGTGTCCCCTGTCCACCCTGAGGAGGTGGCACTGAACTTCCCACTTTCCCTTCAGTTCCTGGTCCCCAGCTGAAAGCTTGACATCCATCATGGGGAATAACCGCCCTCCCTTCTGACAGGACACAGGGAATGGCTTCCCACTGCCAGAGGGCAGGGTTGGATGGGATTTTGGGAAGGAATTCCTGGCTGGGAGGGTGGGCAGGCCCTGGCACAGGGTGCCCAGATTTGCTGTGGCTGCCCCTGGATCCCTGGCAGTGCCCAAGGCCAGGCTGGATGTGGTTTGGGACAACCTGGGACAGTGGAAGGTGTCACCCGTCAGTGGAACAAGATGGGATTTAAGGTCCCTCCCAACCCAAACCATTCCAGGCTCCCACAATTCCATGATCCCTGCCATGGTGACCTCTTCCCACCTGAGCCAATCCTCCTTTTCCCAAGAGCTTCCCAAGGGTCTGTTAAGCCACTCGAGAGCATTGACCTGATTTTCTCCTGGTCTCCAGGATGTTTCCTCTCCTGCTGCCATGGGCCTTGGCCTCTCCTCCCACCCTCCCACGGTGCATTCCTCCATGCTGGAATCTCTGCCTGGCTATCTAAGGAGCTGAGGGGACATTTCCAAGCCAGCCCTGCCAGAAAAAACCTGGCATCCACCTCCACCTCCCGTCCTCCTGCACACTCATCCAGCTCCTCGAGCGCTCTGATTCCCTGCCATGTTTAAACAATCACTGACAGGCAGCTCTCCATCCAGCAGGTTATTTTCTTTCCTGGCTGGAGGGGTTTTTTTTTCCCCCTTTTCCAAGCCCCAGCTGGTTCCTGCAGTTTCCTCTCCTCGTGGCTGGCTTGGGCTCTTCCTGCTGAGATTTACCTGCAAGTGGAACTAGGGCTGTGCCTGGCATCAACTTCAACCCACCTTGCAGACAATCACAGAATCACAGGATGGTTTAGAAGGGACCTTGAAGACCACCTTGAACCAACCCTGCTGCCATGGACAGCTGCCACATGAAGCTGGAATGCAGCTCTTGCAGATCCAGCACCCTCCAGCTCAAGCAGTGAGCTCCCAAAAAATGTTCTTCTGGGCAGAGAAGGTGGAAGAGCTCTGCAGGCACAGCGACCACCAGAACTCCTTTTTCTGGCTTGTCTTTAAAACCTTCTGATGGTGGGGTCACCCCTTCACCCCCTCACATCTGAACAGGCTCCCCAAAGAGCCAGCCCGAGCCTTTCTCCAGGTGATTTGTCCACTGCTTTTTGCCCATCCTTCATGGAAAGGCAGAACAGGGCATTTCCTCCCTCTTCCATCCCTCCCTCCTCACTAAACCCTCTTTTATCTACCTGAAGATGTTATCATCATTCTTTCTTTCTCTAGGGTAAACAGCCTGGATTCTTTCAGCCTTCCCTCATCTGTCACCGTCCTGCCCCACCAGGATCTGCTGAGGAACTGGGAGCTCCCAGTGGGGCCCTCCATGAGCCCACCTGACCCTACTTTGCAGGGAAATGTGGGGCTGCACCATGACCACCTCAGGACCTGGGCTGTGCCTTCCAGGAGCTCACAAATCACCTCCATTTGATGGGATTTGGGGGATTCCCAACACGATTGCCCATTGCTGGCTGGCTGAGAGCCCACCTCCCTTTCCTGAAGGAGCTGCCCATCACTTCAGAGTGCTCTGCTCAGAGCCAAAGTTCATCCCACCAGGCTGATTCAATAACATCGACCTTATTAAACCACTCTGGCCTGCTCTGTCTCTATTTTTCCAGCTCTAACTGCATTACCATCCGATCTTTCCGCTGAGGGCTGGAGCTGGAAAAGCACAGAGCAGCTGTCTGGGCACCATCCGCCTCCCCTTCCCCCAGCACAACAGGTTCCTGGACGTGCTGCAGCTTCTGGGGGCATCTCAGGTGTCTGAGGGGCAAATAAAAGGTAAAAACCCCTTCAACAGATGGATTTGGTTGCTGATTATGTTCCCCAAATCCCTTTTTTTCAGCTCGGAATTGTTCTCTGAGAACTGAAGGAATCCACGGTGGAGAGACCAGGAAATCTGAGCCCGGTGTCCATCAGGGCACAACCCCCCTGTTTCCCTGCAGCCTCCCAGTGTTAATTCCCCTTCAAAAGGAAGCAATTTGGGGTTCTTTTTTAACCAGTGCTGCACCCAGGAGCTGTAGGGCTTTTCCACACCAGCCATCCCAAGCAGCAAGATCCCTGCTCCAGTCAGGATCTGCATCCTCGGGGGTGTCCAGGTGTCCAACCTGGGCTTCTCATCTGGAAAATGGGGAGAAAAATTGCTGGGAATCCCTTGGCTGCAGCCATTCACAGCGGGATATGAGCAGGGAATTTGGGTGACTTGTGCTCACACAACACAGCAAGAAGAGCCAGGATATAAAATCCCAAAATCCCAGAATGGTTTGGGCTGGAAGGGACCTTGAAGACCACCTCATTCCAACCCCCCTGATATGGGCAGATATCATTGGTTTTGGTTAAAAACAAGACAGAAGAGATTTTGGGGGGACTGGAGAGCCCCATGGACACCCCAGTGAAGAGATTGTAGGGGACAATCCTGAGTCACTCCCCTGGACCTGTGATTTGGGGTCTGGGGCAAACTTGGGTGCCTATTGATGCCTTTTCCTGGTGTGAGGAAAATGAACCAGACACGGTGAAAGGGGTTGGGGTCTTTCCCTCAGGATTTGAATCAGGATCCCGTTGGATGCATCCACTTCCCCCAGGTGCCAGCGTGGCAAATGCACCCCCGTCAGTCACACACACCAGTTCTAGACTTTCCACAGCCCAGATCCAACAAGGGAGCCCAATGCTGGGGCTGGGCTGGGCTCAGCTCGACTTTCCAGAATCTGTCCTGCTCAGAGCCCTTGGCTTCCTGAGCCAGTGGGAATGTTTGGTGTCCCTGGCTCTGCAGCTCTGGGCTGTTCAGGCTCAGGCCTGCAGAACACTTACAGAGCACTGAGCACTGAACTGAGTAAAAGGTTACAAGTGTGCATTCAATACTTGTGGGTACAGAGAACTGCGTAAAAGGGATATAAAAGAAAAGACAAAAATCATTCTGGCATCACTCACACGGGGTGAAAGTGTCCTTCTCCATCAGGGCTGTGCCCCCAAACCCCACACGGAGCCCCGTGGTGGAGCTTTGCTCAGGGCTCTCAAAGAGCTCTGACATGGGAATCAATAAAAACCCTCCTTTGGTGCTTTTTGGTCTCTGGCAGCGCATGAGCAAAGGCAGCCAAAGCCCAGGCTCCATCCTCAGTGCCCTCCTCCTCCTCTTTTTTTCCTCCTCCTCCTCCTCCAGCCTCACATCTTCCCGCAGCAGGGGTGGGATTTACCCAAGGGTGTGATTTATGGGACAGGTGTGATTTATGGGGCTGCTGCTGTACCTGGTGGGGCTTTGCAGCCTTGGAGAATTCCCTGCACCTGCATGGCTTGAGTCCCTTATTCCCGAGGTTCTGGGTGTTTCTGGGATCAGACAAAGGGGACAAGAAGTGGTATTTCTGCTGCCAGCCTCTCCTTTCTTCTGGCTGGGCTTGGGGGCAGTGGATCCTCTGTGTGGGGAGCTCAGGACCATGTGGGTCCTTCTCAGGATGGAAGGGAGGTGTGGGATTTTGGGGTTTAAGCATGTCCCAAGTGCTCCCCACATCTGGGTGTCCCCATTCCCCTCCCTGAGCTGCTGCTGTCACACCCCTGGTCATGAGGGTGAAGAATAAACCAAACTCAGAGCGTTTTTGGGGGCTGTGGGGTGGGACAGGACCCTGGAACCAAGTGGGAGCCAGCAGGGAGCATCCCAGGCCATCCAGAGGGGATGGGTGGCCCAGGTTGGGCCTTCAGGGGGTTCCACAGCAGGAAAATCCCTCCCCATCCTCATGTCCCTTGAGCACTGCTGGATTTCCCTCTCCATCCCACAATTTGGGGATTTTTGCCAAGCTCCAGAGCGACTCCAGAGAGCATCCATGGAGTGGGAGTGGTCCAGCGTGTCCCAGGGATGCCCCAGGCTTCAGTTCCCTAAAAAAGCCTGGCAGACCAGCCCCACCTCCCCCTCAGAGAGGGAAAACTGATGGGCTGGGAGCCAATTTCCAGAGCCGTTGGGGAGGGAAGAGCTGGGGCTGGGGAGATAACGGGAGTGTCAGTGCCAGGGCTGGGCTGATGCTTGGTGCTGCCTCTGGGGCTGCCCCTTTGGCTCCTCAGGGTGCTGGGGACAATTTTCCTCCCCTCCTTCATGGGCTGCCAGCACAGGGTGAATTCCCACAGCTCCACTTCCCATCAAGTGGCTTCCCCCAAACAGGGCCTGAAGAGCAGCTGGGAATAATCGATGGTGGAATTTGGGGGATTTTTTTTTTTTAATTCCTCCAGTGCTTCCCAGCAAATCACTCCCAAATTGATGCTTCTCACTATCTGGCCAGCCCTGCAGAGAAATGTCAGCTCCATCAAGATGAATTATTTGGGATTTTTGGTGTTTCTTCTTGCTGAGTAACAGTGGATAAACGATTCCGGGTGTTACTTCTGACACCCCAGAGTCACCAGCCCCGGGGATGGTGATTGAGTGTTGCCTGACATTTGGATTTGCTTTGAGCCCCAGCTCCATGGGAGAAATCCACCCTTCCAGCCTGGATTTGGTGTTTGTGAAGACAGAAGAATAGGAGGCCTTCTGGAGGTGGAGAAAAGCCAGAACGGGAGTGGCAAAGGCTCAAAAAATCTGATGGACAATAGAAAGTGGTTTAATATGTTGCATATTCTGGCAGAAGAGGGGGCCTGGGAGATGTTTGAGCTGGATGGGGACAATGCTCCAACATCCCTGGGGGTCCTGGAGATGTCTGAAAGATGGATGTGGGCAGCAGCACCTGAGAGGGACAAATTCCTGCATCCCTGAGCAGCATTTTCTGTGGGAAGTCACCAAGTGAGGATGAGGAGTGGTCCCAAAGCCAGTCAGGCACAGGAAGATCAGCAGAGGGAGGATTCCTGGGCATGGCTCTTGGGAGACACTCAGGCACCAGGGATGTTTTGCAGCCCTGGGGATGAATCAGCTTTTAGGAGGATTTACCTGGGATTTATCCAAATTCTCCATCGCATGGATTCAGGTCCCTCTAACAACTCCTTCTGGCTAAAAGTGGTGTTTTGGGGTGCTCTAGAACCCGCCAGCCCTTCCAGAAGGACACAAAATTCAAGGGCCCTGGGGACAACTGGCTGGAGAATGATTTGGGGCACATTGCCTCCTGTGTGGGCCAAAGCAAGAGTGGAGGTCATCCCTGGCAGCTGGAAACATCAGAAGGGCACAGAAAAAGGCTAAAAGATAAATGATAGCTCAGGAATTAATGTCAGCAGGAAATCAGAGCCTGACACAGGCAGAACCAGCTGATTGCAGGGGGGGAAAACCTCCCAGCCTGAGGCTCTGAGAGCTTAATTGACCCAAATTCCTGGAAAGAAGGTGAAGAGAGGACAGAGAAGAGCCCTGCAGGGGGGTTTGTCCTGCAGCACAGGCCTGGCAGGCTCCAGTGCACCGGGGCTGATTTCAGGAACTCGAGGCAGGAGAATAAGCAGGGAATTTGTAGCTGTAGGGCCTCGAAACCTCAGCTTGACTTGCCAAGGAGGAGGTACCTCAATCCAGCTTTGTGTCTCTTATCTCTGTAGCTTAGGATTCATTCCAGATGCTGCCAGGAGAAGCTGTGGATGCCCTGGAGGTGCTCCAGGCCAGGCTGGACAGGGCTTGGAGTGACCCGGTCTATAGAAGTTGTCCCTGTCCATGGAAGGAAGGGGAAAGAGATGATTTTTAAGGTCCCTTCCAACACAAACTGTTCCAGGGTTCCATTCCATGACTTTGTAACCTTTGGGCATGAAGGACCGGGCTGGATGGTGGTGACAGTGTTGAATCTTGGTTCCTGGCTTGGCCATCAGAAAAGGGACATGGACAAGGACATGGAGGACAGGATGAGAGGGAATGGCTTCCACTGCCAGAGGGATGGGATGGACGGGATATTGGGAAGGGATTCTTAGAAGGGATTCATGGGGAGGCCCTGGCACAGGGTGCCCAGAGAAGAAGTGTCCAAGGCCAGGCTGGACAGGGCTTGGAGCGACCAAATGACAATCACAACCCAGAAAGACTAAACCTCCCCATCTCCAGTGCCCCTTCAAGATCCTCTTCCCAAATGTCCTTCATCCTTTCATTACAGGAACACACTGGGTTAACTCCTCACATCACCCAGGTGGTGGCACATTTGTAGGACACGTAGCTGTGACAGTGTCACTGCTCTGCCTCTACATCCAGAAAAACAGAAAAGCCCCGTCATGTGGACATTTCTGAAATGACAAAATCAGGGAAGAACCAATGTGGCCAGGAATAAACAAGGAAGCAGAGTTACCCAGAACGTTTCCTCTGCCAGGAGTGTGACCTTGTCCCTGCTGGGAAATGATCATTTGTGAAAAAGGAGCCTTGGCTGCGTCAAAAGACCCTTGGAGGTGGAAGGGGATGAAGAGGTGAGGCACTGGAGTGAGATGGTCTTTGGGGTCTCTTCCAACCCAAACTATTCTGCGATTCCATGGTTTTGTGAAGTAAGGAGCTTGTAAACCCCACATGAAGAGTGGCACCAGTGGAAGGAAGATTTTGGGCTGGCAAGTGTTGGAGACACAAAAAGTGGAGGGAATAACAAGCATCTGCATTTCTCCTTTTTGGCTGTTTGGTTTTTTTTGTTGTTTGGGGTTTTTTTTCCTCCTGAAACTTCATCCTTTTTAAGGAAGAAGCTGCAGGCAGGGAATATCAAAACCCAGGTGAAGCAGAGAGGTGACGGGAGCCTGCTCACCGCCAGGTTGTGTTCGGAGCATTTGAGGAAACAGAGCCTTTGTTTACACAGAGATTTGGGGAATTTCTCTGCCTGTGTGTATGGAGACAGGCCAGGCACCCAGCCCTGCTGCCCTCCGAGCTCCAGTCACCCAGCAAAGGCCCTGAGCAGCAGAGTTCCATGGCTGGTCACCCTGGGAAGAGCCAGTCTGACCGGCTTGCCCGGAGCAGCCAAGCAGGAACACGGGCAGCAACGCCAGCTGCTTCCAACAACTGCCCATAACTCTTCCAAACCAAAACAGAGGTCACGAGCTGAACAAAAAAAAAAAAAAAAAAAGGGACAAAACAAATCAGGGGACGGGGAAATTGTCGCTCAGCTTCACCTCTGGTTCCCCAGGATGCCCACGGAGACATTTCTCTGGAAAAGTATCCTGGTTTCCAGGAGGAAGGGGCAGACAGGCCAGGAGCTGGGTGAGGGCAGGTCTGGTAGGTGTCATCTCAAGCCCGATGGAAGCAGCCCTGTGTTTTGGCACCTTATTTGGCCATTGCTGCTCAGAGGGAGCGAGGACTTGCTGCAAACAGTGGGAAGAGCCCTGGGGATGCTTGGCTGCCTCTGACGCAAGAGCTGCGCCGGTGCATTTTTGACCTTGCTTTGCCTCTCGGCCGAGCAGTGCAGCTCAGGGAGCCTCTCTGGAGAGGAAAGGAGAGGGCAGGGAGAGGGGATTCCTCGGGGGAAAGAGAAACTCAGCCCGTGGGTTTAGGAGCAGAAGGAGCTTTTCCTCAGCGTGCAGCCAGCTGTACTAAAAGGTTACCAGCTCCGCGGGGCCGGATCCAATTGCATCAGCTGGGAACCTCGTCCAACACGCCGGGCCGAGAGTAACCCTTTCTATTTATTGCCCTATTGTTTGAGGCTGGAGGAACACGGAGATACCATCTGGGAAAGCTTTGTTACAGAGCAGCTCTCGCCCGCGCTCCAGAGTCACCCTCTAAATCACGCTCCGGCTTCCACACTCGGGGGGATGGAATGGGGGCTCCTCTGAGCAGGGATTGAGGCCCCTGGAGGGTTTGAGGGGGGAGGTCACCTGTGGCAGCATCAGCCACGTTAGCAAAAAGTGGATAAAACCTGGGTGAGTCTGCCCAGGGTGACCTCAGGAAAAGTTTTGGAAGTATTAAAGGTATATTAGGTATTAAAGCAGAGGAGTAGTCTGTGTGAATATCTCCATTTTAATTTCCAAAGGGAAAAGTGGGGAAGTTTTACCATGCTGTTAAAGAGGGCTTTATTGCCTGTGTGGTGCCAAAGCAACCTGGTCTCGTGGAAGCTGTCCTTGCCCACGGCAGGGAGCTGGAACTGGATGATTTTTTAAGGTCCATTCCAACCCAAACTATGCTGGAACTGGATGGTCTTTAGGGTCCCTTCCAACCCAAACTATGCCATGATTCCATGGTCCTAAAGCACTCAGTGCCACTCACTGGGAATGTGGGAATGGAGCTGATGGAGACACGCTGGGCTGGCACAGCCATCCCTGAGGCTTTGCTGGGATGTGACTTCCCATCACCTGGCACGGGGTAGGATCCATCCAGAGCACCAGACCTCAAACCCCAGCCCCTTCCGCGTGCTGGATTTTCAGGAAGCGCGGCTGCTTGGCGGGATGTGTGTATCACTGGGTGGAGGAGCTACAGGAAACGGATAATATTTTTTTTTTCCTCCATTTGTGCCGGTTCAGACCCTTTTTTTAAAGACAGTTCCAATTTCCCATATTCACACAGATGATGAGGATGGAGGTAACCAGCCCATCTCCCAGCCTCAACGGGGGCACGGACTACTGTGCCAAGGTAGGGCTTTGCCGAACAGGAAGGATTTTTCCTGTAAATTTGGGGCCAGTGTTAAAAAACACCCCAAAGGGTGCGGAGTGGGCACGGCTGCCACAGAACCCATGTGGCTTTGGGACGCCAAGGTTCTGCCAGCCCTAATGGATGCTCTCCAGGCTGGCGGCAAATTCCCCACTCTGGATGCCCTGGGACCCCTGGCCACGAGTGGAGCCGGGCAGGGCTGAGCAAAGCCGGGCTCAGCTGGGCCGGGATGAACTGAGCCGGGATGAGGTGGCCCGGCCTGAGCAGAGCCAAGCCGGGATAAGCCGAGCTGGGATAAACTGAGTCGGGATGAGGCGGGCTGG